>JAODLM010000630.1:0-259834 GCA_036937905.1 Salvia rosmarinus
TGCCACCACCCAGATGCAGAGAATTGTTATCTCATGTAACCTCACCCATAAAAGTCAAAGTGATGGTCAGAACTCATACTCATCCGAATACCTTATCGAGGTTTAGATCAACGAGACATCGGATCTGCCTGTTTCACGTACGAAAGAACTCATCTCACCGTGATCCATCAATACGCCAGAGACGCATCAAGACAGACAGCAACCACTTAGAAAGGAAACTTTGTGTATAGAGGGGAAGTAAGCGATGAGTGTTGTTTGTAATTTAAAGAGTAGATACACTATCAGACTACTAAAAGTTTCACCGACTTATAAGATGTTTGATTGTCAAGATATGTATAAGAAGCACTTGTTGCTCGTTTATCCTGACGCCTCCGACATATGATGGATCACAAGGATGAGTTCTTCTATTCCACCGCTGAAGAACCAAGATCTCGTGACTTACGCGATCTAAACCTGATAAGGTATTAGGTGAATAGAGTTGTCGAATCATCACTTGTTATGAGTGAGGGTTATAAGTAACCCAAGATTCTCCGTGATCTGGGGCGTGTCGATGTCACGCTAGTTATCTCAGACGAGTCACCGATCCTAGACGATGACGCCCCTTAGGAGCTCAAAGGTTTATTGTACTAAACCCCGAGGTCGAGTTACTCAAGTACAATAAAGTTGGTGGTACTATTAAGGAATGAAGTTATTAATTTTAAGCAATGTAATGCTAGAAATGATTAATGGACGCTCGATATCTTAAATACGGGATTCAGAATGTTAGTAAGCTCCGACTCAACTTCGAATAAAGGGTAAGTCAATTTATTCTCTAGTGGCATGAATAAATGTTTATAAATTAATTTATGTTCGGCTGAACATAAGATAATTAATTTATTTGAGGCCCATCTTTATTCCTCTGATTTGATCTCCGGGCCGACTCATCAAGCCCTGAGCTGCATAAAATTGTCCATATTCATATAGAGTCCCATTGGGACTCGCTCGATCCTCTATATCTCGAAAAGATGTTATTATATTTATTAGATATGCAGATCCTATCCTAATAGTTTCAAAGGTCGCATTATAAATATAAGGAGATAGAAAATCGTAGTAACCATCGCAAGAGATTTTCAAAATTATAGTGATTGTGATTTTCGAAATTTTCAAGTTGAAAGAAGATTAATTTTTGCAAGACTTCCATAGATTGCTCTCACTCGCATTGAGTTTCGCAAACGGATACCCGTAAGATCAAAGCACGAGTCTTAATCCTCATTTTGTCCGACAAATTCATAGTGAACACTGAAAACACCATGTGTTACAATTAACTATATAGTATGCTAGGTATATAATCAATGTATGGTGAATTAAACATCCAAGATAGATCATCAGAGAGGTTAAAATTAGATTTTCAACGGCGCTTTAGATAGATAGATGCAATATATATATATATGTATGTATTAGATAGAGTATATATGATAATCTAGTGATGCCTATAGATATCTTATGATGCGGTAGCATGCTCGAGAAACCATGATCGAATATGTTTTCGCCAGAAATGCCAAAGCATATATATCCTAAAACCTTCAAATAGCAAAATTTTCCTGTTTGTAAAGTCCTCAAAGAGGCAAATTTTTCCCGATATATATCGAATATTTTGCTATCCAACAGATATTTCATATCATAACTTTGTGATAAGCAATTGTGCAGTCTTGAGATATAAGCCCTTTATTGATTGAGAACCTTTTTCCGCTGATAAACAAGATATGTTGTATTTTGATATTCATTGGCAATGCAAGATGCCACCCAAGAAGAAATCCTCACCCCAAGAGAAAATAAGAAAGCAAATTCTCCTCAAGATTCACTCGCACTCTTCTCCTCCTCAAATGATCATAGAATTGTAGAGCTTTTTCTCACTACTACCATTTTACCTTTCTACACCTCATACACTACGCTTTTTCCGAAAAATCGTAGTATGTATAGACTATGTTTTTGCAAAACCGTAGTCTAGTCGAAAAATTGTTGAATATAGTATACGGGTATTTTAATATGCGTAGTCTTATAAGTAAAGACTACGCTTAACAAACGCTAACAAAAGCATGCGTATTCGTGTTGTGATACCCAATAACTACGCTTCAAAAAAAGTGTAGTCTATGTGCATAAATTAAAAACCTAACAAATTAATTCTAAAAACCCAGCCTATTTCCACCGCTCATCTTCCTCTTCGCCACCTCTCTTAACCACCGATCCATCTCTCTCCCATCTTCACCGCCGCCCCGCCCTTTTCCAATCGCAAGATCACCTTCGGTGACTGACCACACTGCCGCTATCTCCTCCCTATCTCCGCATACCTCATCCTCCTCTCCGCTCTCACCGATATAGAGAACAAATCTCTCTCGATCCTCGCTCATTGAACTGCATACGCCGCATGGCATCCAACCAAGAACACGCGGTGTCACCATCGCGTATCTCCTCTTCACGACGCAACAGCGACGCACCACACACGCATTGTCCTCTTTCTCCATCTCTCACATCTTTTTTTTCATATTTCGTCATATCGCTATAGACAACGCACGCACGATTTCGCCATCGCCCATTGGATGGTATTGAACATCCTTCTGCGACGACTACAAGAGTCACGCCGCCACCGCCACCGGCCATCCCTATTCCCAACCTTGGCGAGCAGAATCAAACGACATCGGGAGCCGCGCTACCGCCGATTTATTCAACGCGAGCCCAGCTCGGTCTAAAACTATAATAGCATCGAGTTCTCAAATTGGGGATCTATGTTCTTTATCTATTTATTTTCTTTGTTCGTAAAAATAATAGTCCGCTTGTTTATCGATTAATTGGGATTCTCAAATGGGATTTCAAGAAATTCTAGGTATTTCTATGGTAAGACCTTATACCCCATTTTGGATTATCGTAATTATTTATTCGAAATTGATTATTGAGGATAAATTACTGATACAGCTTTTGAAGAAATCGGGGTAAGGTACCGGGAAATGGGGCAAGCCATCGAAAGGTACCTCATATATTATCTCGTTTTATCTAGTCTTCATTTTTCTATATCTTAGTTATAGAATAGATGTTTGTTTGTCTCAGACAAAATGTGATTGTGTATCCATATGAGAATACATAACTGATTTATCGTGATATAAGTTATCTCTATTTAATTTCATATTTATTATCACTTAATTTACTTTACGCTACATTGTTTGGAATCTCAATCTACTTAATTTATAAAACACATTCATTTTACATTCCATGAAAACAATATCGTTTTTAATATACTGTCATTTTATAGTACATTTTACTATGCAGTTTTGTAGAAGGTATGGTTCCGGTGTTTTCGAGAACAGCATGGCATTGTGCCTGGCACTTGATACAGTACTTTATGGGTTTTTTCTAAGAAAATTTCATTTCCTCGAGTTACTGAGTTTGAAATTTATAAAGTCAAATACTTTCCAGAACCCATGTAGTTTCTTCAACAATCTTGTTCTCTAATTTACGTAGATTACACATTATTAAGGGTCCTAGCAGCTGCAAGCCCATCAGTTGTAAACAGCTGTGACGAAGAAGGCGGGCACCTCTGCACTCTGCTGCAAGCATGGAAATATTAAATTGTGGAGATTTTACTCAACAGCAGTGAGTGTTTGCGACTATTTTTATTGAGTGGTTTATGCCTATTGCAGGACATTTTGATCATCGTTTAGTATCTTAGGATTGACCATTTTGGAAGAAGGTAGCTATTTTCTCTTTGAAAAATTAAAAGTTTCTGCAGTATATGTAGTATACTTATCCATAATATTGCTAGTTGGAGGATCTCTTATATTTTGTTGTAAGATGCTACATGAATACCGGACCTGGAAATTCAACCTTTTTGATGGGTGGTTTGTTAGGTATGCAGGTATATCAATGTCAATCTTCTATATAGGAGTTAAGGGTTATTACATTTGTGTCATAGTGGCAGTTGTTGTAAAATAATTAAACTAGTGTCATTACTACAGGCATGCATCATTTCGTAAAGCAAAGGGCAAACTGTATGAGCAAAAGATTGCTGCAGAAATATGGTTATGGATATGATAATTGACCATATCAACTTATCCGCTAGTGTCAAGATGGCTGAAATATATTTAGGATGTGATATTCTGAATATCACCAGAGATTCCAATGGAATTATTGGACATAAACTAGCATTGCATCCTTGTCTGAATTAAGTCTTAGCACATACGGTCCACTGTTTGGTATGAATTTACAGTTAGATATCTACCATATGAAGAGTGTTAGAAGATGTTTTCTGAAGGTAATTCTAATATTTAGCTTCTATCAGATGCCTCTTCAGCCTTTCTTCATTTTGGAGCTGCATAACTGTTTACCAAAGTCTAACATCCTGTTATTGCATTGCTACCTGAGTATTTATGTAGCTTGATATGTCCTATGCTTGACAATAGATCAGTTTGAGGAGTGTTTGTTATACTGCTTGGTCAGTAACCGATCTGTGTTGGTTGTGCTTTAGGTGGTGGAAGGAAGCACAGGACTCTTCATCATCCGAGGTGAAGAGGAGGATCCCATTTGCAGCATCCCCTGCTCCTTATAGGGGTCCGATGAAGATTTTCAACAACATTTTCGACTCAGATATCGCATTTAGTCCAAGGAAAGAGGATGAATTGTCACCAATGGAGAAAATGGTGAAGCTGGCATATCCGGTAAGGACTATGCTTTGTTCCAGGAGACATATGGCTTCAGACACTGAAATGGTGAGTGTGTTAAGATGTCAGTTACTTCTATTGCTTAAACTTTCTGTGTTGATTGATTTCAATTTAAAATATTGCGTGGGAAATGCAACATATGCATGAATGCACTGCTGAAAGCGTGAACTAGAATCTCGTGAAATTATAACAAAAAAGGTGGCAAAGAAAGTAAGATCGACGGCATAGTGGTGCATGAAATTTGATTCGATGGCTGTGTGACGTGTAGTGTAGATTCGTAGAGAGTATATTCATATATATAGGCCTTCAGTTACCTATGCAATAGTTTTCATGAGTATTTATGAGGGATAAAATTATATAAAAATTTACTTTGATGTCCAGGCACAGTGATTCTAAGAGTTCAGCAAAGGAAAGAAAAGGGTTCTCAGCCGTTGAAGAAGATATGTCTGATGTCGACCATTTGCAACTTAGGCTCTCTGTTCTATGTGAAACCAATGTACTATCTGTAAAAATAAGCAAAAGGTTTGTGATACCTGAGCTTGTGCCAGATGATGCTCTTGCTTCTGTTTTTTATTAGCTATGAAATGTCGGCTCACCATGTGCATTGGAAATTTTCTATTGGTTTTTATTCTTTTCGTTGTCCTCTGTTTATATTATTATTCTATTTTAGGAATTTTATGTTGATATTGAGGAGGAGCTTTTCAAAAAATTATGATCATTTAACACTGTATATTACTAAAAAATAAAGAATACCATTTATGGCTTAGCTTTGAGAATTAAACCAGTTTAGTGCATTACGTTCATGTATAAAGAACAATGATCTTCGCATGGAACAGTTACATAATTCTCCATGCAATCTTTGGACAGTTCATGCTTGACTTATAATCCACATTTGCATTCTAAAGAAATAGTTGAGCCAAGCTTCAACCTGCATAAGTAACAATAAGTGGCATCATTCTAATAGCTCGATTTAGGATCTTAAACAAATTTTCCTTTTCATCTTGAAGTTTCTTCCTTAATTTTCAGGACAATTCAGTTGAATGCTATTACAAACACAAATGTAATGAAGAGAAAACAAATGCAGGAATCTTTATTCAATCGGCAAGGAGCCCAAGCCCTCGTGCTTGCTCAATACAACTGAACCCCTAAAATAACTACCTCCTAAAACTATTTATACTTCCCAAGGAAAATAATAATAACCGACCTCCCCAAAGGATCATAACCGCCTCTTTATTCTATTTACAAGATGCACACTATTTACAATATTTACACTAATTACACAAATTTCACCATGTGGACTCAATCCCGATCCTCACGCTTCTTCCTCCTTCGATACACGATCAAGGGCCTTCCTTGTTCTCACCCTTTCGCTCATATCAATTCCATCCCTTAGAATCGACCTTGTCCTCAAGGTCAAAACTGAAATTGCCCCATAAATGTTGCAAGTCGATCCAAGTAGCATCATCTTCACTCGCCTTCCATTTCACCAATAGTTGCTCAACTTCACGCTCCCATCGAATCACCCGCAGCCAAGATTTGTTCTGCTCGAGCATTGCAAGACCGCAATTTATAGATTCCGGAAATTTAGTCAGAACTTCATGATTCCTCACCACCTTCTTTAGTTGAGAGATATGAAACACCGATGTATTTTGTCGCTTTCGAAGACGCAGCTTGTATGCTCTTTTTCCCACCGAGCAAGAACTTCGAAAGGCCCATAAAACTTAAGCAGAATGTTATGTTCCTTACCATCCCGCAACGACGCTCCCAAACGGGCGGACCTTCGAAACACCTTATCACCAACCATAAACTCACGCCTCGACGATGTGTGTTGGCCGAATGCTCATCCCTCTCGTACCGATTAGATTTCCCGCCGCAGAAACTTCATCTCGGCTGGCCAGTTTCGCCACGCTGTCATTACACCCCTAAAGTAGCTGCAAGAGTTGAGCCGGGACCATATACCACCGAGGGAGTCATTGCACAGCGGTTTGGTTATGAAGTATTGTACCGACATCCTCATGCCAACCATCTCACCCATTCGTCGGCTGCTCATAGTGAAACAACGAGGTACGCTCCAACACCCGATTCGTCACTCCGCTTGACCATCCGCTTCCGATGGTAGCGTAGAGAACTTGAGGCGTATGACGCTCAAATAATTTTCCAAAAGAACTTACGAACATGGAATCACGATCGCTAACAATGGAGTTGGGAATTCCATGCAGGACCACTTCCTTCATGAAGATTTCCACCACCGAGCGAAGTGATCGGAGGCTTTTAATGATAAGAAATGAGCATACTTTGATAGCCTCATCAACCACCACCAATATCACGTAAAATCCTTCGACTTAGGAGCACGTGATGAAATCCATAGAAATGTCTTCCCAAACGTTGCTTAGGCCGTCAGTAGCCCCCGGCGACATGCCGTCAGATTTCATCTTTCGACAAATCAAACATTTAGCAACATATTCTTTAACAAGACGAACATACCTTTCCAATAAACGCTAGTCGCGATCCGTCGATATGTTCGCATATCCCTCCGTGTCCCACACGGTATCGCGGAACTCATAGAAGTTCGGGAATCCATCGCGATGTCCAGATACGTGCATCGCGAAAGAATAATTTCTCCCATTAGCCGAAAACCCGCCCATCAGTCCGCTGCTGAATTGATTCGATGATGGCCTTGAGATACTCGCCACCGCTGCTCGCCTCGATCCCCTCAGCCCAGCCATCACTGCCTTACTTAATGCTCCGATAACTCGCATCACCGTCCTGTCATGAGAGGTCCCGCCGCAAAGATTAGAAATTCGGTTTTATACTCAATATCAAAGTCATATCCCATCAACTTAGCAATCCAAACTTGTCAGCTGGAGTAACAATTTCGCATATAGCAATGCTTCAAGTTCGTGATCGGTTCGCACCACAAATCCTTCCCAAGATAAGGTCGCCAATGTGAACGGCCAAAGCGAGGCCCATCATTTCCGCTCATATGCTGATTTTGTCAAGGTACGATCAGCCAAAGATTTGCCGAAATAGGCAATCGGTCGACGCCCCGCATTATGATCGCCCCTATGCCGCTCTAAGCATCGCATGCGATAACAAAGAGTCGATCAAATTGGGGCAATGCCAAGACGTGCCTCCGAAGAGCCCTTCTGACATGTAGGCCCTTCCGCTTTTAGCAGTCCACTCAAAGCCTTGGGAGCGCTTTTTAATAACATCGCATGGCCTGCAATCAAGCCATACTGACAAAACGGTCAGAGTCCAATAAACCCAAGAATCCACGCACTCCAGATACTCGACTTTGCCCGGCCACTCTAGCACACCTTAATTTTATCCGGATCCATTGCTACTCCATCCTTCAAATTATGTGACCCAAGTATTCAACTTGCCGACTAACCGAATGTACACTTTTGCGATTTGCCGTAAACTCATTTTCTTTAAAACCGCACTGCTCCCAAGTGCACTCGAGTCGCCTCCCACGAACTGTCAGACGAGTATGTCGTCAAGAATACTAACACAAACTTCCGCAAATAGTTCCCGAACACGCCATTCATAGTGGATCGAAAGTCGCTGGTGCATTCGTGAGGCCGAAAGGCATGACCAAGAATTCATAGTGACCACCGTGGAGTTCGAATGCGTTTTGGGCACGTCGCGGCTGCAACTCGGATTTGGTGATATCCGGATCAAGATCAATCTTGGAGAAAACGATCGCCAAATTAACTGCGAGCATCTCGAATCACCGAATTGGGTATTTATCCGCACGCTACTCTTATTTAATTCTCTATAATCCATACGTAATCGCCAACCCGCCTTTTTTTAACCAATACCGGGCTTGAGAAGCGCTAGAACTCGGTCTTATAATCCCCGCCAATAACATATCCTTCACCAATCGCTCAATCTCGCCCTTCCGCGATGCCCATATCGATATGGTCGCAGAAACCGGTCGAGTACCATCTTCCAAGGTAATGCGATGGTCTGTCACCGCCTGTGGTAAGGATTTCGTCCCCAAATACTTCGTGAATTGTTGCAAGACTTGCACCCTTCTGTTGCTCGTATGCCGCTCTTTCTTCTCGTACTATCGCCACACTTGTGCATCGCGAGTTGATTAATGATTTCAAACCGATAGGTCCCCAAGACAATTGAGGATCACCCCCAGCGATGCAATGATCGCCTTTCGAACTTCATTAACATTTTGTCGTAGTAGTGCTTCACTCTCCCGGGTCGAAAGCCATGTCATACCCAAGATCATATCTACACCACCCAAATGAAACACAAAGAAATCCAATAGAACCGACATCCCGCCAATGTTACCTCAATTTTCCCAAGATGCACCCTCCGCTTGCATAAACTGCTTCCCAAAGAGAACGCGAATCGTCCTCTCGATTGGGTCAGAAGGTAGCGCGTCCACGCCTCGATATAAAATTGTGGCTTGCCCTCGCCTATAAGAACTATGATAGTGTTCTCCCAACCTTGGCAAAGCATAGTCCGAGCGTATCAATGCCCGCCATCGAATATAACGGCAACTCAACGCCTCCTTCGCGACTCTTCATGCTCCTCGCTCATCTCCTCGAGTCCCGCTGGCCGATAAAATTATATGCCGCAGTCCACCTCTCTCCTTCGCGATCATCACCAGAATCGCTTGAGGGACACGTGCCCTGAGAATAAAGCTGACACCCAAGCACAGCCCCTAGCCTTTAATTCCGCCAATTCTTAAGAGAGCTTTGTAAAACGAGGTCGTGGAGGCTCGATCACCACCGCCTCGACTTAGAAGATTTCACCCGACGTGAGTTACTACTAGTGAAATTCGACTGCCCCTACCGAGCCGCCCAGCCACTGCTCCGCTCGACTCCAACCGCCTCGGCTGAATTATTCCACCCAATTTGTACGCCCTCCTCCCGGATAGCCAAATTATCTTCTACGCCACGCTAATTCCATCGACGATTCCAGCCGCCCCGATAGCGAGAAATCAGATTGATCCTAAGCCCTTCATGAAGTAGCCGAGATAATGAGCCGGTTGCCCTAGATTGATTTCATGAGTCGAACAAACAAATCGACGAATCATCGACTTTAGTTTGTTTAATATCGCCCAATCTTCAAGCGCCCCTCGAAATGAGTATCGAATCGAGATACCAATGCTTCCAAATTCTTTCCATGTGAGGGAGGCTTACGAGAACGCAGCCAAGTCATCCAACAAAGCCGGTCCCTCCATTGCCACACCGCCGCAACTCGTGATTCCGCCGCAGCTCCGCTATTCGAATCGCTGGTCAGGCTAACCAACCGATGGGGTCCGCTCACGAACGACGGCAGCCAGAGCCCCTTGTTCCTTCCCGGTCGTGGTTCTCACCCGTGTCGCTACCTTCCTCCGAGTTATTTCCGCCGCCTGTTGGACCCTCCTCCCGGACCGAGATGCCGACTTAGTTTTGACGGCGATCGATAATCGCGAGGGTAGCGACTGTCCTCCGCATTTCTTTCATCACTTTCGATCCTCTCGACTTTCTCACGCTTTTTCCGCCCATCCTTTCCGCCACGATCTCGCTATCTTCACGTGAGGACGGATCCGCAGGTCGGACCAATTATTATAAACACAAATGTAATTGAAGAGAAACAACACAGAATCCTTTATTCAATTGGCAAGCGCCCCCAAGCCCCTGTGCTTTTCTCGAATACAACTGAACCCCTAAAATAACTACCTCCTAAAACTATTTATACTTCCCAAGGAAAATAATAATAACCGACCCCCTCCCCAACAAACAGATCATAACCTCTTTATTCTATTTACAAGATGCACACTATTTACAATATTTACACTAATTACACAGCCCACTTAATGTGGACTCAATCCCATCCTCACGCTTCTTCCTCCTTCGATACCATCATGGCCTTCCTTGTTCTCACCTCTTCGCTCATATCAAATGCTCAGTGGCCTCGCAAGATTTTCAATATGTAATCGAGCCCGGAGTGTAGTTTAAATTTCTCATAAATATAAGTGTATGTCTTCATGGAGATCGGTGTTCATCTCCATGCTACATGCTCGCAGCTTGCGCTTGGGATTTATCTCAGCGCATTTATGCTTCTTCTATTGAATGACAAATATAAGATCTTAAAAGAGTCTCTACAAACCGATCAGACGTAAGTAGAGATCTTATTTGATGAAACTAGTAATAATTTACTTCAATTGTTTTGCTTCTTCGCTTATTATCGCTGCACTGGTTAAGAAAATGCTATTTTGAACCTTCGTTGCAACATGAGGTTGTTCTCTCGAATCGACGCCTTTAATTCTCTCTCTCAGAAGAAAAGTCAAGGAAAAGTCAAGACATATCTCATTAGATGAATTTTGCTTTAACTTGCTTCAGCTTGTCTTATCAATGTTATACATATCTACTTTTTAAAAAAAAGAACATCTAAATTAACTTTTTCTTCTAATAATTGTGCGTGTTCGATAACTGCACGTTAGTATGCAAGATTTAGAAGCAAGAAAGAACACAGAGTTTTTACGTGGTTCGATCAAGAATCGATCTACGCCCACGAGGTGATGATCCTCAAGATGTTCACTATAGTTTTATTACAATGAGTATCTCAAGGAGCTTTTAGTGTTCAAGAATTTACAACCCTTTACCTTCAATCTAACTCCTATTTATACATAAACGTAGACCTTGTAACTAATCCCTGATTCATCAGCGATTCTTCTCAGAATCGACCATGATCTTCACCATAATTCCCATGATTCTGCTACCCCATCATCTTCGCCCTGACCGCCTTCAATTAGGGTTTTGATTGTGGTTTAGAGGTCGGTTTCTGGCGAACCGAGTGTAAAAGATTAGGTCGTGCCCCATCGCTCACCGCAGTGGCCCGAAAGGTGGCCATATCCTATCATAGCCCCCCGAAAAGTCGAACATGCCGCCGAGCGGCGGAGAATGTGCTTGCCGAGGCGGATGTTGCTCGCTGAAATTGTTGTTGAAGGTTCTCGATCTCTTGCCGCAAGTCAATACGACTGGATAGCGGTTCAGATAAGTTACACCGAGGTTCTGGTTCAAGCGGCATTCTTCCGGAGGACGCCGAGGTCCGAGCTGAAGGGAGATTCTTGTAAGGGCGACGTCCGTAAGGTGACACCGAGGTCTCGATTTGAATGGTCTCAAGGAAAGCCGAGGCACGCACCGAACGATCGCCTCAAGCGAAAGCCGAGGTTCGACCAGATTGCCCTCCTCGAGGACGCCGAGGTCCGACCAATGGCTCCGCCGAGCCTGCACATGGGCGGTCCGGGTCCGAGCCTCCCGAGATCAATGTAATCATTACGTGATCGGGATCGCGTCTGCTACCATAGAATACGCTATACGCCAGACGAGTTGCGCCAACAGTATGCAAGATCGACTACACATCCAATCGCAGATAGGCACGTGATAATTGAAACGGCATCTTTAGGCGCCATTTGTCCTATAAATAGGTCCAAATGAGGCAACTGCTCATTTTCTCCTCGACGCTTTATTCCGCAGAACATACTGTGAAATTTCCCAATTCTTCCTTAAAACTTGTCAAGAAGTCTGATATCTCGCCAAGAAAAAAAGTATGTATTCTTCATCTCTCATTCCTCTTCTCGCCTGACACTGTTCGGTCTGGTTGCCCGCCGCCCATTTTCCGTGAAGGACTATATGTGCCATAACCGCTAGTAAATCCATGACTTAGTTCTGGTTCCCGTGTCATCGGTATGGGACGGCCTCTGTGATTGGCGTGGCGAGGTCGACGCTAACGACGGAGGAGCTTTTGAGATTACGAGAAATATCTTGGATGATGCAGTCTCATTAAACAAGACGATAGGTAAGGCCCTCCTGAGGGATTTATTACTATATATGTAGATAGCTTGATAGTCGGAATTAAGTTTCTTTGCCCCTATTTTCCTTAACTTTCAAGAAAAAGAGGTTCCCACAGACGCGCCAATGATAAATTTGTGTACGTTAGTATGCAAGATTTAGAAAAGCAAGAAGAACACAGAGTTTTACGTGGTTCGATCAAGAATCGGATCTACGCCCACTGAGGCGATGATCCTCAAGATGTTCACTATAGTTTTATTACAATGAGTATCTCAAGGAGCTTTAGTGTTCGAATTTCAACCCTTTACCTTCAATCTAACTCCTATTTATACATAAACGTAGACCTTGTAACTAATCCCTGATCAGGCTCACGATTCTTCCAGAATCGACCATGATCTTCACCATAATTGCCCATGATTTCTCCGCTACCCCATCATCTTCGCCTGACCCGCCTTCAATTGTGGTTTTGATTAGGTTTAGAGGTCGGTTTCAAGCGAACCGAGTAGGCAAGATTAGGTCGCCCAGCCTGCTGGGCTCCTGCTGGGCTCAGAGGTCATCCTATCACCGAGCTACAAGTTTATGGACTATCGTAATCTTTAGAAATAAGGCTAGAAAGGAGATAGCAACATTCTAATGGGACTCGAATGGTGGTTCATCTAACTACTTTTCTAATTCTTCCGCAGCAATTCTTCTAAGCTTCTGAGGTTCTTCAAGTCGGTACATTGTGCTTAATCGATTACGTAACCTAGGGAATACTTGCTTCATGAACAAGGTTTTCGTTGTTCATTGCCACGACCCCATTCCAACCAACCCGGACTGAGGTGACTAGTACTAGGAGAGTACTTTAGGTTACATGGATAAAATAGAGATGCGTGAAAATAAGCTAACATGCTCGAATGTAATACTTAGATGATGTTATATTGTTTTTGAAAAGGTTTAGCCTCCACCTCAAAACTCGCCCGATCCGATGGACCTCAATAGTTTGTAATATGAAGCATAAATAAAGGAGTTTAGAGTATAGCAAGAGAAGTGTGTGAATACATATGACGATATGCATTCAAGGTATAAACCACAAATTCAAGTAGATCGTCAGACACCGACCTCAACACTTTCCCCATCATCACCATCAAAGCTCAACCCGCACATTTAAAACAAACATGTGGCTAGTACAAGAAATTGACTTAGTGACTCGCCGAAACATTTGATAGAGTCGATTACCGCCAATATGCGTAAGTCAGTGGTTTTAGTAAAATGCCTGTGCTTACCAAATCATTTTCAACAGAACATAGCTCGGCCGAGCATTTTCGTGTATGGTCCGATCTCATAATACAATACATAATAATAAATATAAATAAACGCCGAGAGTGAGGCCTCCCATCTACGACGCCGGACCGTCCGAATCCCGCATCAGCATACTACCACTGCAAGCATATGTTAACACAACAGATAGTTCCAACCTTCACGCCAATCCTAGCTGTGCATTTATCATCCCAAGACAGACCCGACATTAAAAAGGTCATGCTACACAACAATGATATAATAGTTCCAACTATTCCACAGCCCTACCCGGCATAACATAGGATCCATACACAAAACGAAATATTTTGGGTAATGCAAGAAACATTTGATAAACAACAAGACAAGTGTCAGAATAAATTCATTCGTATGACAAGAAAGTCATATTTTCAAGAAAGCCACATTTTGAGGTAAGAAGAGAAGCCCACATTTGAGGTAAGAAAGGAAGCCCACATTTTGAGGTAAGAAAGTGAAGCCCACCGACTATGGTTTGTTGTAAAGTCCTAAGTTCTGCTCGTCAAAATCCTGTCAGCGCTTCATATTCACACCTTTACTAAAAAGCGAGGTTTTAGTACGTCAAGTCTTTCGAGACTTCAAAACTAAGATAACCTTCGATATTTCATATCGATGTAGACCGAATTCCTTATCGGGTTCAATACATCTAACACGATACGATCGACCTTTCTCCCTCGAGATACGCTCAACGATAGTACGCTCGATATATGGATTTCATTTGAAATCTTTCTTACTAATGAGGCATCATACTCAATTAGTATATCTTACGCGCATCGACGTATATAAACGATAGTCGCACGCTTGACTCGAAAGTCAACGGTCAACATCGATCAACAAAGTCAACGATTTCGACTTTTAAAGCAATTTCACAAATTTTGTTTTATAAATCGAATTTGGTCGATTTGAAAACGAAGTCCTATTGCTCGATTTATCTTGTAAATCAAGGACTTATAATTATTTTCGATTTTTAACAACCCTTTTATAAATAAAAGCGTATTTGGTATTTTAAAACGTTATAAAATGAACGCTCGCCTCAAACATAGCAATCTATGTTTATAAAATTTGTAAAATTTAAAACTGTCCAGAATATTATTTTAGTAAATTTTCATTAATAAACTGCTTTTAAAAGGATTTTAAATCCTGTTAATTATCGATAATTCGATAATTAACTTAAAAATATCAAATGACTTTAGAAAATTTTTCTAAATTCATATAGTGTATTATTATACACTATGGTCCAGAATATGAATTTATGAAATTCATATAATACTGCTTTGTTAATTATTTATATATATATACATATATATATTTTCTAGAATTCACATAATAGGAATAATCATCCAAAAATTCCCAAAATTGATATATATTTATAATAACATCCCAACATCAGTATATAATATTTATATAACCCATAGTTACTCATAACTATTTATTTCACAATATGTAACAATGTTCACGTAATAATAAGATAATTACCAAATAAATAGCAAACAATTTCTAAAAATTCTAAATAAATTCCAACATCAATAAACATTATATTATAACATTATAACATCATAAAATCAACTAAACTAATTTAAATCGTCACCATATGAGCTTTGTAAGCTCGGTTTTTCGATTTATTTTAGCATTCGTTTTCAAAATTTCTAATTAAATCATATAACCTATGAACAATACATCAAGCATTAATATGTCATTACATGCTTAAAATAAAATTTATACACCAATGTATTTATTCAAATAGCACTGTATTTTTAAAATAAATAGCTGTGGTTTTCAAAAATTTTAATTAACATACCATGTTTAAAACATATTATAGATCAATAATCCATCACTAAAATGTTCAAGAAATAATCGGTCATTCACATTTAATTTTATACAGCAAATAATTTTAAACATTATCCTATGGTTCAAAATTTCACACATGCTGATCCATTTATACATTTCACATATAACACCACATGATTATCTAAGCATATATTTTCATATATTTGAAAATAAAATCATCAAGAATAATTATCTCATGCTTTAGAACATTAAAACTCATTCACATATACATATATAGCGACACACATACACATTTATATAAGAACATGTTCGAAAATTTCGTAATAAATGGAATAAATCCCTAAGGCCTCATGTTTACCTTAGAAATGATATGGAATCACAAGAACAATATAGTGTAGCTAGTTGGAGAGGAATGAGAAGAAAGTAAGAAGAATTCAAATTTTGTGGGTAGGAAGCTCGATTTTCCTGGAAACGGGAGGAAATAGAAACGAGAGAATAGAAGGTAGTGGAGTGTATAACGAGAACGGTGAATGGGAAGAGTCCTCCCTATACTACCTCTCTCTCTCACCGATTTTGCTAAGAAAATGGCTAAAATCTGCAGCCAAATGATGAGGATTATGGATGATTAGGCTAGGTTTAAAAGTAAGCCATGTATTGGTCAAGATAGAAATGAGCTCACGCTTTGTTTAACGAGGTGGTCAGGTTTTAGTAGTTAGGGTAGGATTTAATTTATTTTGTACCATAATACAATGTATTAATCACACATGATCATAGGATATATAATACATGCCATTAAAATAATTAAATCCAACATATAGCACATAATCGATTTTACCGATAATAAATGGAAAATAGAATAAAATACAATTTACACCTATTATTGATACTCATGCCATTTTCGATCCAAATATACATATATACATCATAATATATGATTTAGATATTAAATAATATCATAGGATAAAATTATAGCATTAATTTATCGATAAGAAACCCTAATTTCTATCATTAGATTTCTAAATTTATAAAAATCATATCGATTTTAATGACCTAAAACTGATTTCATAGCTTAATAACACTCTATATATCATATTATAAAGTTTAGATACCATATGATAATTTAATAGTGTCATTTCATGTGAAAACCAAAGTTTATAAACTTAGGCTTTTGAAAATTTCGATATCAAAATATCGAATTCAATAACTGAAAATTGATTTTAATAATTAATAATACTGAAATTATATAATAATAATAGGAAATTAATTATTATAATTTCCCGAGCATTAAACTCATTTTACAAAACGCCTCAGACGTTAACGCTCAAAACGCCTCAAACGCTCAAATCGACTCATCTCAAATGGTCGCAGAAGTTCACACTTACTAAATAAATATGTTCCTTTAATAAAGGAATTAAGATGGAAATTAATTCCAAGCTTCACCGCCGAAAATTTCATGAAAAGTCGACGTCGACACGCTGCTGACGCTTAAAAATATCGATTTAATCATTTCGTAATATTTCAATCCTTTAATTCACAACTTAGTGAATTATGAAAGGAATTGTTATAACGATATCGATCGAGATCACAAGATTCGATGTCGAAAAGATAATATACGAAACCCTAATTACGGGTTTAGAAACCGTAATCGATATTCGCTTTTCGAATATTACATTCCACCCCTCACGTAAAAATTTCGTCCCGAAATTTGTATACCTTAGAGAAATAGATCGGGTATTTTTCTCATTGCTTCTTCAAGCTCCCACGCGGCTTCTTCCCCGTCCGTGTGTTCCACAACACTTGACTAACGGAATCGCCTCGCTCCGTAGTTGCCGAACTTTGTGGTCAAGTAGCGCGGGTTCTTCCTTATAGCTCATGTCCGCTCGAGGATCACGCCGCCTCGCTAATCACGTGCTTTGGGTCGTGAACGATTTTGAATGTGAGACGGAAAACATTATGGATATTACCTAGGTTTCGCAAGAGCCAACCTATGCCATCGGACCTATCCTTTCTAGATCTCATATGGTCCTATAAACGGGTCTCAACTTCCTTTCGTGCCAAACCTCGATAATCCTTCGACGAGAGATCTTAAGAAATACTTTGTCTCCATCCTCAAATTGTAGCGCGATCTACGCAGACGTCAGAAGATTTTGTCTCGTCCGAGCCTCTTTATCCTCATCCTAATTTGTCGAACGATTTCGATCATTTCGCTCACCGCATCAGTGCCCTATATCTTCCTCTCACCGACTTCATCCCAATAAAGCGTGATTCTACACTTCGCCATACTGGGATGGCCATGCCTATCGTCATGCTGATACGTTGTTGTAAGCAATTCAATCGAGGTAAAATATCTTCCATTTTGACCCGATCCAATACTACTCTCTAAGCATATCTTCGCCGCTTGATCGCTTCTTCCGATTGTCCATCGCTTATGAAAGTCAGATCGAATTTAATCTGCACGCTCGCCGCAAGCTAATCCTAACTGATGTGAACTGAGTCTCGATCGAGGTAATAGATTTTGCACCCATGTAGTCGCACAATTTCTTAACGCATACCGGGCCAACTTATCGATCCATAAGTGTTTCAATAGGAGAAGTGAGCACTTTGTAAGTCTATCCACAATTACCCATACGGTCCGTGTTTCCTCTTCGATTTGGAGCTTGTAACGAAATCCATCGTTATATCGTCCCACTCCATTCGGGATTTCTAATCGTGTAACTTCCCGTAGGTCGCTGTGTGGCCTTCACTTGTCGACAAACAAGACATGCGCTCTACGTAAAGAAGCATGTCTCGCTTCACGCCTTCCCACCAAAATTTTTCCTTCGATCCTCGGCACATTTTGCCGCCTGGTGGGCGTGGTGTATCGGAGCCTCACTCATGATTTCGCTCAAGCTCGCTATCGTGAACGCACATCCTACCTTCAAACAATAAGGCGTTATCCGCGCCTTGAAATTCTCAATCCTCCGCACCTTAGTCTCTCTCTGATCTTTTCCAACTTTTCCTCCATCCTTCGTCTCTCGACAATTCTTTTTCTTAGATCGATGTCGCGAGTGTAGCGATACACACAATTGTCTCGTGTGGTTCCACCAATTCAATCTTCATCCCGCCAAACTCTTCAACGAAGTTTTTCCTCTGACAAAGAGACATCCTAACTGGTATGGTTTCACGACTCAAGGCGCACTACTACATCGCCCGGTGATAGTTAATACCACAATGTAATCTTTACCAATTCAAGCCATCTTCTTTGTCTCATATTCGATCCCTTGTTCAAGAAATACTTATACTTTTATGGTCCGTGAAGATCTCACATCTCACACCATAGAGATGGTGTTCCAATTTTCAATTGAACTAACCGCTAATTCCAAATCGCGAGTCAGTAGTTCATCAGGGTCCGAGTTGGATGCTAAGCTATCACCTTCCTTCTTGATCAAACACAACCCACCCCAGCCTTAGATGCGCCTCAGATAGACCACATACTTTGTTCGCTCGACCGCAGAATCGCGTGCATCGTCAATTTCTCTTTAGTATTTGAAACCGCTCGCACTCATCATCCAATTGAACTTGATCCCTTCGAGTAGTCAAGTTATCGCCTTGCAATCTGGAGAATCCTTCATGAATCTCCCATAGTAGCCAGCCAATCCTAGGAAACTTCTAATTTCGTGCCGTGTTCTAGGTGATTTCATTCCTCGCACGGCCTCTACTTGGTCGGATCTACTTTTATGCTTCACAGACACGATGTGTCCAAGGAACATAACTTCCTTCAAAAACTCACATTTGCTAAACTTAGCAAAGAGTCTTCATTTCTCAAGGTTTGCGTAACCGTCCGTAGATGTTCCTTATGATCCTCTTCATTCTTTGAGTAGATAAGGATATCATCTATGAAGACCAAAACAAATTTATCCGTAAATGGATGGAATACTGCTCACGAGGTCCATGAATACGTCGGTGCATTGTTAATCCGAATGGCATAACTATGAACTCATAGTGGCCATATCCGTTCGAATGCGCCTTAGGTACATCGTCAGTCAGATTTTTAGCCGATGGTATCCTGACTTAAGATCAATTTTGAGAATACACCGCCTCGCAATTGATCAAACAGTCATCAATTCGGTAGGTATTTGTTCTTTAGTGTCATCTTATTTAGCTCCCTATAATCGATGCACATCCTCAAAGAACCGCCCTTTTCTTAACAAACAAAACAAAGCGCCTCCCAAGGGAAACACTCGCCTAATAAATCCTAGATCCAAAAGCTCTGATTCGATTTTCACTTTCTAGCTCCTTCGGCCATCCTATAGGTGCCTTCGACATCGGGCTGATCCTCGCTCCAAGTCGATGGTAAACTCTAGTTGTTCATCGTGAGGTAGCCCCGTAGATTCTCGGAAATACGTCCAAAACTCTCGACAACTTCAATGTCTTCTACCCGTGTTCGGGTTTATCCTCATCGTTTCAAATAAACAAGGAATGCATGGCATCCCTTCGTTCATCATCCTCTAGCTTAGTGTCGATACTATCGTAATCCTCCTTCCCATGCCGATTCCGGAAATGCTGTCTGTCCAGAAAGTGAAACGAAATTTTCTTTCCTTACAGAGAATCGTGGAATGATTCTTAGCTAACCATCCATTCCTAGGATTATGTCCACATCGTCCATGGTATTATGTTTAGATTGTTAGCCGTAACCTTAAGTGATCCTAATGTCAACTCTAGGTTCGAGCAAAAGTGGGTAACGGCCATAATTCCTCCCATAGGCGATGAGATTCTCATATCCTCGGCTCGACCTTTCAGACCTAAGGCCCAAGATTTCACGCATGATTTTGCAATAAAAGAATGCAAGCACCCAGACGAACAAGATTATAAGTAGTAGGTGAGAGAAGAACTCCCATACCGCCAAGTTTCGTTCTCGCTTCGCCGCCTCGCGGTAGGAGTTTCCCGAGCCCCGAGGTCGACGGGCGCCGGTCCCGCTGATTCGGCGGTTGTTGCTCGCCTGTTGCCGCCGCCGGCGTGACGCGTGGCTATCGCCTCCTGTTGTTGTGGCGGTCGCCATCGCCGCTATGGATTTGTTGTTGCGGCCGCCCATCGCTGCGGCCGGAGTTGTTGTTGTTGAGGCGGTGTTTGCCATCGAGTTGCTGTGGGCGAATCGCTGCGGGGTGGTCAAGTCGATAGCCCTCAAGGCGAGCATCCCTGCTGGTTCGACCTTCCATCCGAACGCGACATCGGGCAATTGTGCAGTAATGCCCGCTCACCCGCATTTGTCAGCCTACCACGCTTGCCGACACACCCTTGTGTGCTCTATGGCATCTAGGGCATTGAGGTGCCTCGATCGTCCTCGGTCCCTTGCCGTGGAGTACGAGTTGCTCTTCACTTTGTCCTCGCTGCCGGTTTCGCCACGCGCCAGACTTGCTTTCCAGTAGTTTCCGGTTGTTATTTCCGCGTGGGCTCCGCCCTTTTCCTTATCCACTACTGTGCGAGACGACATGCCTTATTCTCGCCATAGTCAGCTCAATATCCAAAGCTCGTCTAGAGCTCTAAGATAGGTCTCCAGGTGGCAAGAGACATGCGATTCCATTCTTAGCCGCTCGAACTTTTCCGACATCTTCAAGTCGGTGTCTACTAGATCCACAGATATCTGACGCCTCGCGAAGTGCGATCGTAGTGTTACGGATAATTTTCTTGTTTTAGCAGAAAATTCCCTCTTTTTCCCTATAACTTTGGGATATACTTTCATACAATCTTCTTAAATCCTCCCACGAGAATTCCTCCACTGCTCAGAAGTCTTCTTCCGCCTCCCGCCAGGTCACCGGTCCTATCACCGAAGGTAACACACCACAATCTTTCCGTGCGCATCTTAAAAGGTAAAATCCGCTCAATGGCCCTAACCCATTGTTCGCTTCTCTACCTTTCCAAAAGAGGAGGTTCTGCCTTAGAAACATTTCTTCGATCGCGATCGGGTTGTGTGAGGTGGTGGTTGGGGAATTTCTTCGCTCTGCTCGGGACCCTCACCCTTCCTCTCGCCTTCCCCGCCCCGACCTCCGGGTTCCCGCCCGGATTCCTTCTCGAGGCATCGCTATGAAAACAAGTAAACATTGGCATTTATTCTTTTCACAAATTATCCACTCACTCGCTTTGGCCTTGTCATAAAGCGATCCCAAACAGAGTATAACATTCTTAACAAACATAAACCGAAAAGCCCTATTAGGTCGGTATATATATATATCCAAAATTTCGCCATAAAGTGGATGTTCAAAACAATGGTAAAAAATATAAATCCCGCCCACACGGCCTAAAAAGAGAATTCGAGTTTTAGAACTAAGGTGCAAAAAGAAAGAGAAAAGCTAGCACACACGCTGACATAACAAAACAAATTTAATTAAAACGTCCGCCAGCCTTCACGAGGTCTTTCCCTATTCCGGTCTTCCTCGTGGTCTTCCTCCTCCTCCGAATCATCTTCACCGGCGAATGTCCATACGGGTAGCCCCTCGATGGTCCGGCCCATTGCTTCCACCATCGGATATCTCGCATGGGGTTGGGTGGTCGATTCGCCGAGGCTCAGTGGGCTAATCTGACGTAGCATACCCGAGCCCTCATGCCCGAAGGCATCCGATACTCCTCATCCGGCGTCCTGGAAAGTGCTCGACCGGTGGTATGGCTGGACCATAGTGGGGTGGTACTGTGGACGACGGGTGTCCGGCTAAGTGGTGGAAATACCGCCTCCAAGCTCCAGGTACGCCTCTAAGCGAAGCGCCCCTCAAAAGGAAAGGAGGCACGATCGGGTCAATCTCGCCGAACCTCTGTAAGCCACTGCGACTCATCCCGCCGTATACTCTGGGAGGAGGTAGGTCCTCCTTGCGCCCAGAATGCTATATACGTAAGTCAGTGACTCACGAACCCGGCGATCTCCCACCAAGTCGTAGCCCATCGCCTGTAAATGTAATCCCCGATACTCTCGAGCATATCCATCCTGTGCGGGGAGTATCAGCAGGCCTGAGCCATAATCACCACGCCGAGCTCAGGCCTCTCCAAAGACTGAGATATGCCAAGAACTCACCCAAGTCTTCCCACAAGACATCCAACGGAGCGATATATACTCACCTCCTCCGTGGGTGTGGTCCAATCCTCCTCCCGCGAGATATCTCATTCCTCCATCCGTCACTAATAAAACTAACATAAGTCAACTATCGCCATCGAATAAGGCAAGGATATCTTAAACGTAACGTGAAGCAACTAGATAAGGTCAAGCAAGTCTATAAGGTAGGCAACATCATACTGCACAAAACTCACCACAACTTACCTTCTTAGTCTTACCCAACGATACATAAGCCAACAACATCTTAATATAAGCTACAGATCCTTATTCTATACTAAACACTCGAACTAGAGTTCAACGGACTCTATCGTATTCTGAGGCAGAATTAAGGATTCTGTTCTTCATAACAATGAAGATCAGTGTTAGAGTACGCAGGTGAAAACCATGCGAAATCGGAGTCCCAACGAGAGGATCTAGCTAAACAAATCACTCGCAGTGCAGGAAATTTGCGCGATCGTGCCAAATTCAGAAACGAGACGATGTCGACATAAAACGCTTATCACTCTTCAGGTCTTTAAGTTGAGGCTGAACATTCTGAAGCCGTAAGTGGCGCCCATGTCGTGATTCGTGTTGCTGGTCACCGTGTCAAGTAGTGATGAAGTGTCGACGCTGCTCATCTTCAAGGTCGAGGTTGTCTCGCCCATCCTTCTCGCCGCTTCCGCCGCTCGCGCCGCGGTATCGTACTTTCATTCTTCCTATCGCTCTTTTGTTCTCGTAAGGGAAAAGAAGTTCGATTTTATGTTCTTTCACGACACGTGAACATGCTCCTTAGTCTAAGTTCGCCTTATGATAACATATCGCTCATCGAAATAAATTTTGAAAGTTGGAAAGATGTTTCAATTTGAAAATTTTTTGAAATAAGATTTCAACATAGCAATCATAATCAACTTATATGCATATCAAAATGGATTCATTCATCCCATGTTGATTATTCAACTAGTACCACCATGTACTTTCATATCGATACTTGAGTATGCATTAGTTCAACTAAAGTGTTTGTAAAAATTTTCTTGCTCAACTTCCATTTTCATTATAAAATTTTCATAATAATCAAATCCTTCAAAAGTCATCCAATTGTTCAATCATGTAAAATTTCCATTTCACGAGTTCGAGAAAGGAACGCAGCTACTCTTCCCGCGAGCTCGATGTGATGGAGTGTTGAGGGAGCCGCTGGTTTCTAGAAGTCCAGGACTCGATCTGACTTAGAATAAAAAGAATTGGTTTTCAAAGAGCAAAAGGCCTCGATACCACTCACACGACCCCATTCCAACCAACCCGGACCTGAGGTGACTAGTACTAGAGAGTACTTTAGGGTTACATGGATAAAATGAGATGCGTGAAAATAAGCTAACATGCTCGAATGTAATACTAGATGATGTTATATTGTTTTGAAAAGGTTTAGGCTCCTAACCCCAAATCTGCCCGATCCGATGGACCTCAATAGTTTGTAATATGAAGCATAAATAAAGGAGTTTAGAGTATAGCAATGAAAGTGTGTGAATACATATACGACGATATGCATTCAAGGTATAAACCACAAATTCAAGTAGATCGCAGACACCGACCTCAACACTTTCCCCATCATCACCATCAAAGCTCAACCCGCACATTTAAAACAAACATGCGGCTAAGTACAAGAAATTGCACTTAGTGGACTCGGTCGATAACATTTGATAGAGTCGATTACGCCAATATGTAAGTCACAGTGGTTTTAGTTAAAATGCCTTGTGCTTACCAAATCATTTTCAACAGAAACATAGCCTCCGAGCATTTTCGTGTATGGTCCGTATCTCATACCAATACATAATAATAATAATTAAATAAACGCCGGAGTGAGGCCTCCCATCTACGACGTGACCGCGAATCCCGCATCGCACACATCACCTGAAGCATATGTTAACACAACAGATAGTTCCAACCTTCACGCCAATCCTAGCCATATTATATCCCAGACAGACCCGACATTAAAAAGGTCATGCTACCACAACAATGATATAATAGTTCCAACTATTCCACACCTACCCGGCATAACAGATAGGATCCATACACAAAACGAAATATTTTTGGTGTAATGCAAGAAACATTTGATAAACAACAGTAGAATGTCAGAATAAATTCATTCGTAGACAAGAAAGTCATATTTTAAGTACAAGCCCACATTTTGAGGTAAGAAAGTAAGCCCACATTTTGAGGTAAGAAAGGAAGCCCACATTTTGAGGTAAGAAAGTGAAGCCCACCGACTATGGTTTGTTGTAAAGTCCTAAGTTCGCTCGTCACAAAATCCCGTCAGGCTTTATCCCACCTTTACAAAAGCGAGGTTTTAGTACGTCCCAAGTCTTTCGAGACTTTGAAAACTAAGATAACCTTCGATATTTCATATCGATGTAGACCGAATTCTTTATCGGGTTCAATACATCTCTAATACGATACGATCGACCTTCTCGCTCGAGATACGCTCAACGATAGTACGCCGATATATGGATTTCATTTGTGAAATCTTTCTTACTAATGAGGCATCATACCAATTAGTATATCTTACGCGATCGACGTATATAAACGATAGTCGACGCTTGACTCGAAAGTCAACGGTCAACATTGATCAACAAAGTCAACGATTTCGATTTTGAAAAGCAATTTCACAAATTTTGTTTTATAAATCGAATTTGGTCGATTTGAAAACGAAGTCCTATTGCTCGATTTATCTTGTAAATCAAGGACTTATAATTATTTTCAAGATTTTTAACAACCCTTTATAAATAAAAGCGATTTTGGTATTTTAAAACGTTATAAAATGAACGCTCGCCTCAAACATAGCAATCTATGTTTATAAAATTTGTAAAATTTAAAACTGTCCAGAATATTATTTTAGTAAATTTTCATTAATAAACTGCTTTTAAAAAGGATTTTAATCCTTGTTAATTATCGATAATTCGATAATTAACTTAAAAATATCAAATGACTTTAGAAAATTTTTTCTAAATTCATATAGTGTATTATTATACACTATGGTCCAGAATATGAATTTATGAAATTCATATAATACTGTTTGTTAATTATTTATATATATATACATATATATTTTCTGAATTCACATAATAGGAATAATCATCCAAAAATTCCCAAAATTGATATATATTTATAATAACATCCCAACATCAGTATATAATATTTATATAACCCATAGTTACTCATAACTATTTATTTCACAATATGTAATAATGTTCACTGTAATAATAAGATAATTACCAAATAAATAGCAAACAATTTCTAAAAATTCTAAATAAATTCCAACATCAATAAACATTATATTATAACATTATAATATCATAAAATCAACTAAACTAATTTAAATCGTCACTATATGAGCTTTGGCTCTCGGTTTTTCGATTTATTTTAGCATTCGTTTTCAAAATTTCTAATTAAATCATATAACCTATGAACAATACATAGCATTAATATGTCATTACATGCTTAAAATAAAATTTATACACCAATGTATTTATTCAAATAGCCTCGTATTTTTAAAATAAATAGCTAGGGTTTTCCAAAAATTTTAATTAACATACCATAGTTTAAAACATATTATAGATCAATAATCCATCACTAAAATGTTCAAGAAATAATCGGTCATTCACATTTAATTTTATAGCTAAAATAATTTTAAACATTATCCTATGGTTCAAAATTTCATACACATGCTGATCCATTTATACATTTCAATATAACACCACATGATTATCTAAGCATATATTTTCATATATTTGAAAATAAAATCATCAAGAATAATTATCTCATGCTTTAGAACATTAAAACTCATTCACATATACATATATAGATCACACACATACACATTTATATAAGAACATGTTCGAAAATTTTAATAAATTGGGAATAAATCATACTAAGTGCCTCATGTTTACCTTAGAAATGATATGGAATCACAAGAACAATATAGTGTAGCTAGTTGGGAGAGGAAGAGAAAGAAGAAGAAGAACTTTCAAATTTTGGGAGGAAGTCTTCGATTCCGGAAGGAGAAAGAGGAAACGAGAGTAGAGGTAGAAGTTGATAACGAGAAAGGCGAATGGGAAGAGTCCTCCCTATACTACCTCTCTCTCACCGATTTTGGCTAAGAAAATGGCTAAAATCTGCAGCCAAATGATGAGGATTATGTGATGATTAGGCTAGGTTTAAGTAAGCCATGTATTGGTCAAGATAGAGTGAGCTCATGCTTTGTTTAACGAGTGGTCACGGTTTTAGGGTGTGTAGGTAGGATTTAATTTATTTTTGTACCATAATACAATGTATTAATCACACATGATCATAGGATATATAATACATGCCATTAAAATAATTAAATCCAAATATAGCACATAATCGATTTTACCGATAATAAATGGAAAAATAGGAATAAAATACAATTTACACCTATTATTGATACTCATGCCATTTTCGATCCAAATATATATATACATCATAATATATGATTTAGATATTAAATAATATCATAGGATAAAATTATAGCATTAATTTACATAAGAAACCCTAATTTCTATCATTAGATTTAAATTTATAAAAATCATATCGATTTTTAATGACCTAAAACTGATTTCATAGCTTAATAACACTCATATATATCATATTATAAAGTTTAGATACCATATGATAATTTAATAGTGTCATTTCATGTGAAAACCAAAGTTTATAAACTTAGGTTTTGAAAATTTCGATATCAAAATATCGAATTCAATAACTGAAAATTGATTTTAATAATTAATAATACTGAAATTATATAAATAATAATAGGAAATTATTATTATAATTTCCGAGCATTAAACTCATTTTACAAAACGCCTCAGACGTTAACGCTCAAAACGCCTCAAACGCTCAAATCGACTCATCTCAAATGGTCGCAGAAGTTCACACTTACTAAATAAATATGTTCCTTTAATAAAGGAATTAAGATGGAAATTAATTCCAAGCTTCACCGCCGAAAATTTCATGAAAAGTCGACGCTCGACACGCTGCCGACGCTTAAAAATATCGACAATCATTTCGTAATATTTCAATCCTTTAATTCACAACCTTAGTGAATTATGAAAGGAATTCGTTATAACGATATCGTATCGAGATCACAAGATTCGTGTCGTAAAAGATAATATACTAGAAACCCTAATTACGGGTTTAGAAACCGTAATCGATATTCGCTTTTCGAATATTACATTCCACCCTTACTAAAAATTTCGTCCCGAATTTGTATACCTTTAGAGAAATAGATCGGGTATTTTCTCTCATTGTTCTTCAAGCTCCCACGCGGCTTCTTTCTCGTCTCGTGGTGTTCCACAACACTTCGACTAACTAATCGCCTCGCCCGTAGTTGCCGAACTTTGTGGTCAAGTAGGCGGGTTCTTCCTTATAGCTCATGTCCGCTCCGAGGATCACGCCGCTCGCGAATCACGTGCTTTGGGTCGCGAACGATTTTCGAATGTGAGACGTGAAAACATTAGGACATTACCCAGTTTCGCTAAGAGCCAACCTATAAGCTACGGACCTATCCTTTCTAGATCTCTATGGTCCTATAAACGGGTCTCAACTTCCCTTCGTGCCAAACTCGATAATCCCTTTCAGAGAGATCTTAAGAAATACTTTGTCTCCATCCTCAAATTGTAGCTCGGATCTCACGCAGACGTCAGAAGATTTTGTCCGTCCCGAGCCTCTTTATCCTCATCCTAATTTG
Organism: Salvia rosmarinus; assembly: GCA_036937905.1. Taxonomy (NCBI): domain Eukaryota; kingdom Viridiplantae; phylum Streptophyta; class Magnoliopsida; order Lamiales; family Lamiaceae; genus Salvia; species Salvia rosmarinus. The sequence continues at coordinate 28,399 of JAODLM010000630.1, forward strand.
TAACGATTTCGATCATTTCGCTCACCGCATCAGGCCCTATAACTTCCTCTCACCGACTTCATCCCAATAAAGGTGATCTACACTTCGCCATACAAGCTCAGAGGCCATGCCTATCGTCTTGATAGCGTTGTTGTAAGAAAATTCAATCGAGGTAAAATATCTTCCCATTTTGTACTCGATCCAATACTACGGTCTAAGCATATCTTCGCCGCTTGATCGCTCTTTCCGATTGTCCATCGCTTAGGTGGAAAGTCAGATCGAATTTAATCTGCATCGCTCGCCGCAAGCTAATCCAATCTGGATGTGAACTGGAGTCTCGATCGAGGTAATAGATTTCGCACCCATGTAGTCGCACAATTTCCTTAACGCATACCGGCCAACTTATCGATCCATAAGTGTTCAATAGGTAAAGTGAGCACTTTGGTGCTATCCACACACCCATAGTGTGTTTCTCTTCGACGGTGTTTGAACTAATCCATCGTATATCGCCCCACTCCATTCGGGATTTCTAACGGTTGTAACTTCCCGTAGGGTCGCTGGTGTGGCCTTCACTTGTCGACAAATGTGCATGCTTAGCTCTCGCTTCATGCCTTCCCACCAAAATTTTTCCTTCGCATCCGGCACATTTGCACGCCATGGCTGAGGGTGTATCGTGAGCCTCACTCATGATTTCGCTCAAGCTCGCTATCGTGAACGCACATCCTACCTTCAAACAATAAGGCGTTATCCGCCTACTGAAATTTCGAATCCTCCCACCTTAGTCTCTCTCTGATCTTTTCCAACTTTTCCTCCATCCTTTGCTCTCTCGACAATTCTTTTTCTTAGATCGATGTCGCTGAGTGTAGCGACATGTACCACAATTGTCTCGTGGTTCCACCAATTCAATCTTCATCCCGCCAAACTCTTCAACTGAGTTTTTCCTCTGTACAAAGAGACATCCTAACTTGGTATGGTTTCACGACTCAAGCGCCGCCACTACATTCGCCCGCCCGTGATAGTTAATACCACAATCGTAATCTTTACCAATTCAAGCCATCTTCTTTGTCTCATATTCGATCCCTTTGTTCAAGAAATACTCAAACTTTTATGGTCCTGAAGATCTCACATCTCACACCATAGAGATGGTGTTCCAAATTTTCAAGGTGACCATAAACCGCTAATTCCAAATCGGAGTCAGGTAGTCTCGGTCCGAGTTGTTGGAGATAAGTTATCACCTTCCTTCAGATCAAAACACAACCCACCCGCCTTAGATGCGCTCAGATAGACCACATACTTTGTCCGCTCGACCGCTAGAACGCTGCACCGTCAATTTTTCGAGTATTTGAAACTCGCCGCACTCATCATCCAATTGAACTTGATCCCCTTCTGAGTAGTCGGGTTATGCCCAATCTGGAGAATCCTTCATGAATCTCCTATAGTAGCCACCAATCCTAGGAAACTTCTAATTTGCGGTCGTGTTCTAGGTGATTTCATCTCGCACGGCCCTACTTTGGTCGGATCTACTTTATGCCTTCAACAGACACGATGTGTCCAAGGAACATAACTCCTTCACCAAAACTCACATTTGCTAAACTTAGCAAAGAGTCTTTCATTTCTCGGTTTGCGTAACCGTCTGTAGATGTTCCTTATGATCCTTCATTCTTTGAGTAGATAAGGATATCATCTATGAAGACCAAAACAAATTTATCCAAATGGATGGAATACTGCTCATGAGGTCCATGAATACGGCGGTGATTGTTAATCCGAATGGCATAACTATGAACTCATAGTGGCCATATCCGTTCTGAATGCGCTCTAGTACATCGTCAGCCGTATTTTTAGCTGATGGTATCCCGACTTAAGATCAATTTTAGAGAATACACCGCCTCGCAATTGATCAAACAGTCATCAATCCGTAAAGGGTATTTGTTCTTTAGTGTCATCTTATTTAGCTCCCTATAATCGATGCACATCCTCAAAGAACCGCCCTTTTCTTAACAAACAAAACAAAGGCCCCCAAGGCGAAACACTCGCCTAATAAATCCTAGATCCAAAAGCTCTCGATTCGATTTTCACTTCTAGCTCCTTCTGCCATCCTATAGGTGCCTTCGACACCGGGCTATCCTCGCTCCAAGTCGATGGTAAACTCTAGTTGTTCATCGTGAGAGTCCGTAGATTCTGAAATACGTCCGAAAACTCGACAACTTCAATGTCTTCACCCGTGCTTCGGGTTTATCCTCATCGTTTAATAAACAAGGAATGCATGGCATCCCTTCGTTCATCATCCTCTAGCTTGTAGTGCGATACTATCGTAATCCTCCTTCCCATGTCGATTCCGTGAAAATGCGTTGCTTTCGTCCGTGAAAGTGAAACGAAATTTTCTTTCCTTACAGAATCGTGGAATGATTCTTAGCTAACCAGCCATTCCTAGGATTATGTCCACATCGTCCATGGGTATTATGTTTAGATTGTTAGCCGTAACCTTAAGTGATCCTAATGTCAACTCTAGGTTCGATCAAAGCGGTAACGGTCATAATTCCTCCATAGGCGGCAGATTCTCATATCCTGGTTGACCTTCGCACTAAGGCCCAAGATTTCACGCATGATTTTGCAATAAAAGAATGCGCACCAGATCGACAAGATTATAACAGTGTGTGAGAGAACCCATACCGCCAAGCTCCGTTCTGCTCGCCTCCTGCAGGCGTAGCTCTGCCGAGCCGACGGGCGCCGGGTCCCGCGATTCGGCGTTGTTGTGCCGCCGCCGCGCTGTGACGCGTGGCTATCGCCTCCGTTGTTGTGGCGGCCGCCAACGCATGCGGATTTTGTTGTGGCGGGCTCACCGCCGCGAGGTGTTGTGAGGCCGTGTTTGCCACCGAGTTGCCGTTGGGCTCGAACGCGGCGGGCGGTGAGTAGCCCGCAACATTGGTTCGCCTTCCATCCGAAGCGACATCGGGCAATTGTCAGCGAATGCCGCCACCCCGATTTGTAATAGCTATACTTCGCTGCCCACCCTTGTGTGCTCTATGCATCTAGGGTATCAGTGCTCCGATCGTCCGTGGTCCCTTTCCGGGACGCTATGGTCGCCTCTGTCGCTAGTGCCGCGGTCTACGCCGGCCAGCCTTCGCCACTCGTGTCACTGCTGATGCAGCCCACTATTTATTGCCCCTATAACTTTGGGATATACTTTCATACAATTTCTTTCAATCCTCCCACGAGAATTCCTCCACCGCTACAGAAGTCTTTTCTCCGCCTCCCGCCGGTCACCGGGTCCTATCACCGAAGGTAACACACGACAATCTTTCCGTGCATCTTAAAGGTAAAATCGCTCAATGGCCCTAACCCATTGTCTGCTTCTTCCTGCTACCTTCCCTAAAGATGAGGGTTCTGCCTTAGAAACATTTCTTCGATTCGCGATCGGGTTGGAGGTGGTGGTTGGGGAATTTCTTCCGCTCTGCCGGGACTTCCCACCCTTCCCTCGGCCTTCCCCGCCCCGACCGGGTTCCCGCCCGGATTCCTTCTGAGGCATGCCGCTATGAAAACAAGTAAACATTAGGCATTTATTCTTTCACAAACATTATCCACATCACACTGCTTTGCCTTTCTCATAAAGCGATCCCAAACAGAGTATAACATTCTTAACAAACATAACTTAAAAGCCCTATTAGTGGTCAGTATATATATATCCAAAATTTCACGTGATGTTCAAAACAATGGTAAACAGAACATAAATCCCGCCCACACGGCCTAAAAAGAGAATTCAGTTTTAGAACTAAGGTGCAACAAAAGAAAAGAGAAAAGCTAGCACACACGCTAGACATAACAAAACAAATTCTAATTAAAACGCCGCCTAGCCTTCACGAGGTCTTTCCCTATTCCGTCTTCCGTGGTCTTCCTCCTCCCGAATCATCTTAGCGGAAATGTCCATACGGGTAGTCCTCGATGGTCCGGCCCATTGCTTTCCACCATCGGTATATCTCGCATGGGGTTAAAGCGGTGGTCGATTCCCGAGGCTCGAGTGGGCGACCGACCGTAGCATACTCGAGCGTCATAGCCGAAGGCATCCGATACTCTCATCCGTGTCCGTCCATGAAAGTGCTCGACGGTGGTATGGCGGACCATAGGTGGTGGAGGTGGTATCGTGACGACGGGGTCCCGGTGGGGTGGAAATACCGCCTCCCGCTCGGGCTGCGCCTCTGCGAGCGGCCTTCTCCAAAGGAAAGGAGGCACGCGGGTCAACTCGCTCGAACCTCTGTAAAGCCACTGCGACTCATCCCGCCGTATACTCGGGAGGTAGGGTCCTCTCTGCTCGCCTCAGAATGCTATATACGTAAGTCAGTGACTCACGAACCGGGCGATCTCCCACCAAGTCGTAGCTGCCCATCGCCTGAAATGTAATCGATATCTCTCGAGCATATCCATCCTGTGTGGGAGTATCTAGGCGCTGGATGCCGCTATATCAGCACGCGTGAGTCAAGGCCTCTCCAAAGACGGAGATAATATGCCAAGAACTCACCCAAGTCTTCCTCAACAAGACATCCAATCGAGCGATATATACTCACCTCCTCCTCCGGTGGGGTGTGGTCCAATCCTCCTCCTCGAGATATCTCATTCTCCATCCGTCACTTAATAAAACTAACATAAGTCAACTATCGCCATCGAATAAGGGCAAGGATATCTAAACGTAACGTGAAGCAACTAGATAAGGTCAAGCAAGTCTATAAGGTAGGCAACATCATACTGCACAAAACTCACCACAACTTACCTTCTTAGTCTTACCCAACGATACATAAGCCAACAACATCTTAATATAAGCTACAGATCCTTATTCTATACTAAACACTCGAACTAGAGTTCAACGGACTCTATCGTATTCTGAGGCAGAATTAAGGATTCTGTTCTTCATAACAAATGAAGATCAGTGTTAGGAGTACGCAGGTGAAAACCATGCGTAATCGGAGTCCCAACGAGGGATCTAGCTAAAACAAATCTACTGCGCAGTGCAGAAATTTGCGCGATCGTGCCAAATTGCAAAACGAGACGATGTCGACATAAAACGTTTATCATCTTCAGGTCTTTAAGTTGAGGCTGAACATTCTGAAGCTCGTGGTGGCGCCCATGTCGTGATTCGTGTTGCTGGTCACCGTGTCAAGTAGTGATGAAGTGTCGACGCTGCTCATCTTCAAGGTCGAGGTTGTCCTCGCCCATCCTTCTCGCCGCCTTCCGCCGCTCGTGCCCAAGGGTATCGTACTTTCATTCTTCCATCGCTCTTTGTTCTCGTAGAAAAGAAGTTCGATTTATGTTCTTTCACGACACGTGAACATGCTCCTTAGAGTCTAAGTTCGCCTTATGATAACATATCGCTCATCGTAAATAAATTTTAAAGTTGGAAAGATGTTTCAATTTGAAAATTTTTGAAATAAGATTTCAACATAGCAATCATAATCAACTTATATGCATATCAAAATGGATTCATTCATCCCATGTTGATTATTCAACTAGTACCACCATGTACTTTCATATCGATACTGAAGCATTCATTAGTTCAACTAAAAGTGTTTTGTAAAATTTTCGCTCAACTTCCATTATAAAAATTTTCATAATAATCAAATCCTTCAAAAGTTCATCCAATTGTTCAATCATGTAAAATTTCCATTTCATGAGTTCGAGAAAGGAAGCACTACTCTTTCCTGGAGCTCGATGTGATGGAGTGTTGAGGAGCCATGGTTTCTAGAAGTCCAATGACTCGATCTGACTTAGAATAAAAAGAATTTGGTTTCAAAGAGCAAAAGCGCTCGATACCACTGTCACGACCCCATTCAACCAACCCGACCTGAGGTGACTAGTACTAGAGAGTACTTTGGGTTACAGGATAAAATGAGCGTGAAAATAAGCTAACATGCTCAATGTAATACAGATGATGTTATATTGTTTTTAAAAGGTTTAGCCTCCGACCCCAAAACTGCCCGATCCAGGACCTCAATAGTTTGTAATATGAAGCATAAATAAAGGAGTTTAGAGAGAAGAAAGTGTGTGAATACATATAGACGATATGCATTCAAGGTATAAACCACAAATTCAAGTAGATCGGCGAACACCGACCTCAACACTTTCCCATCATCACATCAAAGCTCAACCTGCACATTTAAAACAAACACGTGGCTAAGACAAGAAATCTGACTCAGTGGACTCGCACGAAACATTTGATAGAGTGATTACGCCGCCAATATGGGTAAGTCAGCGGTTTTAGTTAAATGCCTTGTGCTTACCAAATCATTTTCGTCAGAAACATAGCTCGCCGAGCATTTTCGTGTGTATGGTCCGTATCTCATACACATACATAATAATAAATAAATAAACGCCGAGAGTGAGGCCTCCCATTCACGCCGTGACCGCCGTAATCCCGCATCACACACTCACTGCAAGCATATGTTAACACAACAGTAGTTCCAACCTTCACGCCAATCCTAGCTGCATTTATCATCCCAAGACAGACCCGACATTAAAAGGTCATGCTACCACAACAATGATATAATAGTTCCAACTATTCCACATACCCGCATAAGTATAGGATCCATACACAAACGAAATATTTTTGTGTAATGCAAGAAACATTTGATAAACAATAGTACAAGTGTCAGAATAAATTCATTCGTATGACAAGAAAGTCATATTTTAAGAAAGAAGCCCACATTTGGTAAAGTAAGCCCACATTTTGAGGTAAGAAAGGAAGCCCACATTTTGAGGTAAGAAAGGAAGCCCACATTTTGAGGTAAGAAAGGAAGCCCACCGACTATGGTTTGTTGTAAAAGTCCTAAGTTCGCTCGTCACAAAATCCGTCATGCTTAAGGCCCACACCTTTACGAAAAAGGTTTTAGTGACGTCCAAGTCTTTCGAGACTTTCGAAAACTAAGATAACCTTCGATATTTCATATCGATGTAGACCGAATTCTTATCGGGTTCAATACATCTCTAATACGATACGATCGACCTTCTCGCCTCGAGATACGCTCAACGATAGTACGTTGATATATGGATTTCATTTGTGAAATCTTTTCTTACTAATGAGGCATCATACTCAATTAGTATATTCACGCATCGACGATATATAAACGATAGTCGTGACGCTGACTCAAGTCAACGGTCAACATCGATCAACAAAGTCAACGATTTGACTTTAAAAGCAATTTCTTACAAATTTTGTTTTATAAATCGAATTTGGTCGATTTGAAAACGAAGTCCTATTGCTCGATTTATCTTGTAAATCAAGGACTTATAATTATTTTGATTTTTAACAACCCTTTATAAATAAAAGCGTATTTTGGTATTTTAAAACGTTATAAAATGAACGCTCGCCTCAAACATAGCAATCTATGTTTATAAAATTTTGTAAAATTTAAAACTGTCCAGAATATTATTTTAGTAAATTTTCATTAATAAACTGCTTTAAAAAGGATTTTAAATCCTTGTTAATTATCGATAATTCGATAATTAACTTAAAAATATCAAATGACTTTAGAAAATTTTTCTAAATTCATATAGTGTATTATTATACACTATGGTCCAGAATATGAATTTATGAAATTCATATAATACTGTTTGCTAATTATTTATATATATATATATATATTTTCTTAATTCACATAATAGGAATAATCATCCAAAAATTCCCAAAATTGATATATATTTATAATAACATCCCAACATCAGTATATAATATTTATATAACCTATAGTTACTCATAACTATTTATTTCACAATATGTAACAATGTTCACTTGAATAATAAGATAATTACCAAATAAATAGCAAACAATTTCTAAAAATTCTAAATAAATTCCAACATCAATAAACATTATATTATAACATTATAATATCATAAAATCAACCAAACTAATTTAAATCGTCACCATATGAGCTTTGCAAGCTCTCGGCTTTTTCGATTTATTTTAGCATTTGGTTTTCAAAATTTCTAATTAAATCATATAACCTATGAACAATACATCAAGCATTAATATGTCATTACATGCTTAAAATAAAATTTATACACCAATGTATTTATTCAAATAGCTCTCGTATTTTTAAAATAAATAGCTGTGGTTTTCCAAAAATTTTAATTAACATACCATAGTTTAAAACATATTATAGATCAATAATCCATCACTAAAATGTTCAAGAAATAATCGGTCATTCACATTTAATTTTATACGCTTTGAAATAATTTTAAACATTATCCTATGGTTCAAAATTTCATACACATGCTAGATCCATTTATACATTTCACATATAACACCACATGATTATTCAAGCATATATTTTCATATATTTGAAAATAAAATCATCAAGAATAATTATCTCATGCTTTAGAACATTAAACTCATTCACATACATATATATATGCACACATACACATTTATATAAGAACATGTTCAAAATTTCGTAATAAATGGGAATAAATCGTACTAAGGCCTCATGTTTACCTTAGAAATGATATGGAATCACAAGAACAATATAGTGTAGCTAGTGAGGAATAGAGAAGAAAGAAGAAGAAGAACTTTCAAATTTTGGGGAGGAAGCTCTCGATCACTTGAACGGGAGGAAATGAGAGAAACGAGAGTGTCAGAGGTGAAGGTGTATAATGAGAATGGGAATGGAAGAGTCCTCCCATACTACCTCTCTCTCTCACCGATTTTGGCTAAGAAAATGGCTAAAATCCAGCCAAATGATGAGGATTATGTGATGATTAGGCTAGGTTTAAAAGGTAAGCCATGTATGTCAAGATAGAGTGAGCTCACGCTTGTTTAACGAGGGTGGCATGGTTTTAGGGTGTTGTAGGGTAGGATTTAATTTATTTTTGTACCATAATACAATGTATTAATCACACATGATCATAGAATATATAATACATGCCATTAAAATAATTAAATCCAAATATAGCACATAATCGATTTTACCGATAATAAAATGGAAAAATAGGAATAAAATACAATTTACACCTATTATTGATACTCATGCCATTTTCGATCCAAATATACATATATACATCATAATATATGATTTAGATATTAAATAATATCATAGGATAAAATTATAGCATTAATTTATGCATAAGAAACCCTAATTTCTATAATTAGATTTCAAATTTATAAAAATCATATCGATTTTTAATGACCTAAAACTGATTTCATAGCTTAATAACACTCATATATATCATATTATAAAGTTTAGATACCATATGATAATTTAATAGTGTCATTTCATGTGAAAACCAAAGTTTATAAACTTAGGGTTTTGAAAATTTCGATATCAAAATATCGAATTCAATAACTGAAAATTCGATTTTAATAATTAATAATACTGAAATTATATAAAATAATAATAGAAAATTAATTATTATAATTTCTGAGCATTAAACTCATTTTACAAAACGCCTCAGACGTTAACGCTCAAAACGCCTCAAACGCTCAAATCGACTCATCTCAAATGGTCGCAGAAGTTCACACTTACTAAATAAATATGTTCCTTTTAATAAAGGAATTAAGATGGAAATTAATTCCAAGCTTCACCGCCGAAAATTTCATGAAAAGTCGACGCTCGACACGCTGCTGACGCTTAAAAATATCGTAATCATTTCGTAATATTTCAATCCTTTAATTCACAATCCTTAGTGAATTATGAAAGGAATTTATAACGATATCGCATCGAGATCACAAGATTCGATGTCGTGAAAAGATAATATACTGAAACCCTAATTACGGGTTTAGAAAACCGTAATCGATATTCGCTTTTCGAATATTACAAGCCACACACCAAAGCTTGTGACTACTTTGAGATTACAAAAGAGAATTAGATCCAGAGAACCCATTGGGCATGAAGGTATGTTCCTTTTTAGAGTTCAATATAAATATCTATACAACTCATTTGCTAAAGAAAGCGAACTGTATTAGTGACGCAACATCTCGATAAATAACTTTGTTTGCATGTGCTCTTCCTAGTTTTTTTGGTTCAGCCTGTATTGCACTATGGCCATGTCTAATATTATATTATTTTACCTTATTGTGTGTTTCTTATTATAATTCCTCCGATGATTGAAAGTTCATCATTAAAGATATTATCGAAGTTATGAAGAGGGTTCTATTTCATTGCTCACATGTAAGATAAATATTTCATTTATGTTCTTATTGGATAAAAATCTTTAATATAATCATTTTTGACCTCAAAGAGTGCTAAATTTATTTTAATTGTTAATAGTTTTAAAATCCGACTTACCTCGAGAGGACATTAATGAAGTTCGTGTGAACGGGCCAATCTCATCCTTCTTCACATATAGATCGGATGTTCTAGTCCGTAAGCTATCGATCTTCAATTATTTTGAACGTGATATGTGGATAATGCTCATGCTTTGTTATGTGATATACCAATATTTTCAGATAGGATTTTGTAAGACTTATGAAAACAGACAGATATTTTTCGATAGTGATTTAATGTAATGAAAGCAAGTATATTTTAATCTCAATTGCTATTAGATTACGCTCTATTAATGTAGGTGTTTTAATAAAGAAATTAACTACGGTTGAATTTTCAACCGTAGTACAAAAGATATATCGACTACTTTAAAAAGTCAAACGAATTGTATGCTAAATCGACTACGGATGTAATAGAAAATGTAGTATATAAAATATAAAATTGGCATAAAACCATAGTAATTTATAAAAATCGTAGTAAATGGCATAAAACCGAGAATTTGCATTAAGACTACGCTTTTCCCAAAACCTTAGTGTATGTCGAAAATTAGTGTAGTCTATAGATCGAATGACCACATAAAACGATAGTGTATGAGAAATTATGTAGTCTATAGCTACAGACTCACACAAAAGTCAGAGGTATGTGCAAACTAAGCGTGGTCTTAGTCGGATAGACCACGCCTAAGTGCCAGTGTAGTGCGATGTTTAGTCTATAGTGGGTATAGACTACGACAAAAACGAGTCATTGCGCCTAGCTTTCTACACCACTTTTCTCTACTTGCTCGGTGTCACACACATAGACCTACTACATTTTATGCGTAGTCTACGCCCTTTTTTTCTAGGTATGCTGAATTGTCCATCTTTAATGGAGTTGGTAGTCCAGCTTGATGTCGAAGAATGGGTTCGCCATGAGAGCTATTTTCAAGTTTTTGAGCTGCTCGACGAGTGTTCCATCAATATCCTTCCAGCTAAAAGGTCCGCAGATTAAGGGAATCACCGTAAAGTTCTTTCTCCGAGCAATCGAGAATTTACGGGGAACAATTCAAGGAGAATTGTATGAAAAGATATACCTCGGGTTACCGCAAATGTAAAAGAGATCGAGTTTATGAACTCAAGCAAGGAAAGAAGACCGTATGCGCGAATATGATCGATTTACATGTCTAGCCTATCCTCCTTTTAAAGTCGAGATGTATTTGACGAGATTTACGGAATTATTTCGTACGGTTTACGCCAAGAGATCATAATCATTTTGAATGTGATAATATGCACAAGAACTATGATTAATGAATACAAACGAATTAATTATACGAACAACGAAGAATGAAATGTGATTTTTTCGGGATAAGGATCTCCAAACGGACATCAAGTGGTCCTAATACTAATACAATCGATGTTACCTTGTGCTAATACGAGAGTCGATCATTGTCGATCGCTTGAGTTCTTAAGCACAACTTATCGCTTAGTCCGTTAGTTCGACCTATCAATGAATCAATTCGCTTACTTTATCGATTGATTCCCTTTAATCAGATAATCGATAGTCGGGTCCGCTGATGTCTTTTAGTACGACTCATTAGCATGGATTCCTTCAATAAGGATGTCGCCCTTGATCAGCCCATCATCATCAATGTCAATTTTCCACCGATTCATTATATAGTTTTCACAGTTATGGATTTCTATAACCGAAAGCACATCTGATTGAGCTTGATACAATGTTTCGTTACTACAATTTCAATCTCCTATTTGTCTTATTTACTTGATTCGTGTATGTTGTTCCATTATCTCATACAAAAGTTAGATCATATAGAGAAATATCACGTAGCTATGATTGGTCAAACTAGTCAGATATAAAATGATCACAACCGAGACAACTTGAGGACTAATTGTTGGTATAAACCTAAGATATATGAGTAATTAATTGGTCGTATCTACGCCTATGTCTTCAAGTATCACGGATCACGTTGAAATGAGTTTTTCTTTCTAACCATCGTGAAGAATATATCTCGTGAATTTACGCCGATCTAAACCCCGATAAAGTTTCGTGTAGTAAGTTACTATCATCACTTGACTTACATGGGCGATGGTTATACGAGATAACCTAATATTCTCCAATCTAATGGTGGCGATGTCGCGATGGTTACCTCAGACGAGTCATCTATTCGCTAGGATGATGGTGTCCTTATGAGTTCAAATGATTATCAACTCACGACCGAAGTTAGCTCAAGACAATAATAAGGTTGAGTGGTACTACTTAAAAATTAATTATTTTAAGCAAGTAGTGTTATAAATAATTAATCACGCGAGAATCTTAAATACGAGGATTCGTAAGTTCAAGCACGAGCCCGACTCAATTTCAAGAATTAAGGGTAAGTCCGTATTTATTATCTAGTGGAATGAATAATGTTATGAATTAATTTATGTTCGAAATGAATATAAATTAATTAATTCATTTAGGCTCATCTTTATTTCTTGATTTTATCCCTGGTCGGCCCATCATGCCTATCCGCCATGGAATTTTCAGCCACCCTCATGCAAAGATACTCTGGATCAGGTTCTAATTATTTTATTATTTATTTAATACATCTTCTATCCTAGATAAATATTATCCGATATTTATTCTAGAAATAAATTATCTCCCGAGAAGATAATTATCAGATTTATTAGATATGTCGAGTCCCTATCATATTAAGTTTCTAGAAGTGAAGATAAATGTAGGTATGAAAAATCAATAGATCCTCATAGCATTGTGATTTTCAAAATCACAATGGCGGACCGAAAATTTGGTGTTCTACATAGATTACTCTCACTCAAGATTGGAGATCTGCATTCGGGGCACATTCTAGAAGATCAAAGCAACTAGAGTCAACAATTGATCGATTTGTAAAAATTCATGATAAAATGAAAAATCCATATGTATCGCAATTAATTATATACGAGCATGCAGAATATAATCAATTTATGGTGAATTAAAAATCCAAGATAGATCCTTAGAAGCACGTAAATTAAGTTTTCCCATCAATTAGTATCGAGCGTTGATTAGTATTCGGTTCTGCTGGACTAATTCACATTCGATTATTACGCTGTGCTATAATTAATTATAGATACGCTGCTCATCGCGCTTAATTATATTTGTTTTTCCTTCGAATCGCTTTCACTACGAGAAAATCCGTGATTATATTAGAATTTATATTTTATATAAATTATATCTATAAAACGAAGAACAAAGTATATGAAGAACGAGACAACACGAGTGAGTCTCATCAGCTACGCGACAAGAGACATGGGCGTAGCGCATGACGGAGACAGAAACACAATCACGTAGCAGGGCATCGTATTTATAGCTCCCCAAATGAGCAACGGACAAAGAGCGCGAGGGCACGGCGTGCTCAGATGCGGGTACTCGTCGCACAAGACGCGCACATGACGTAGACGACGGACGACGGGTCTCCGGCGCGGTACGCCAGCGGGTAGACGGGGAACGGATGCACATCGAGCGCTAGTCACCCACATCGCAGACGGCTACGCTGCTGGTTCACAAGGAGCCGCCAGACATGCACGAGAACAACAAGTGACGGCATCGAACACGTTGACGTGCCCACTGCAGGTACAATCAGATGGCCCACTTCACCGATACCGCCGACTGACCCAACCCGGATCCGATTCGACCAGATCCATTTTTTCTACCCTACCCATTTTCAACCCAAATCACCGTTCGACCCGCATCAAGTTTTGAGGTCCAAATTCAGTTTTCACGAGTCCGTCCATGCTCGTAGCATGCGAGGTTGTTTAAAAGAGAAATGAAGATTCAGATCCCGTAAAATTTATGTAATAAATTATGCGACGCATGTGATCCATGAAGTGCCACGATGAACGTTTATTTTATTTTTATCGCCATTCAAGTATTCGTGGATGTTTAAATTATGTGCAAATACAGTATGTTTATATTACGCTGACAAACCTTATGTGTTTTACGTAATTACTACGCTAGCAAGCATGCTAGGTTTATCCGCTTATCAAGCATATTTTAGAATTCTACGAGCATGTTTTACATGTCGAGTTCTATAGAAAAGCATGCTAGATTACGTGATCTCGATGACAAACCTTTGAATAAAAAGACTAACAAGCAACCCGACAAATTAATTTTTCAAATTAAAATGTCAAGACCTCCATTTTTGATCTCTAAACAAAGTGAGACGCGATGAGTAAACGCCCACACGCTGGTTTGCTCGCACTGCTTATCATAAGTTTGTTAGATGAGATTTAAATAAAATTTAAATCTATCGAGAAGGGAGTTCATAGAACGCCCACACGCGGTTTCAGATTTCGATTTTCATAAGTTCTCTAGAGATAGATATAAATGAGATACAAAAGAATTGAATTGGAAGCGTATGGTCCGACTGAGTATACCAATTCTAAGAATTCATCTTCCATAAAATTGTGGTCGCTAGACATCACCTCAAGTACAACTTCCCGCAAGTCCTCATTTGCGTAGGATTGCGCTAGTTAAGGTCCATTTATTGACTCGCTAACATGTTCAATTCGTATCAGAGTATCAAGTTTACGAACATGTTCGCTAACTACTTCAACAAAATTGGATATAGGAGCATTTATTTAGAGGCGCTTTAATTGCTCCAAAATATATTTTGGGCAATTAGTCTATATATAAATTTAGGGCACAAAGAAATTTCCGAAAAATTCCACTAACACCCATAACCCTTAATTTGGGGCAAATACATTCTCGACCTCACTTTTTCTTTCATTCACCTCTCTCTCTCTCTCCACGGGACTCCTTTTCTCTCTCCATGGAAACCCGGATCAAACATTCACTTCTCACATTTTCGCCATTCCCAGAATATGGCTGGTCTACCTGCTTCTCGACTATAGCGCCCATTCTCCTCTTCGCCTCCAAAACAAACACAAAATAGGTGAATCAGTCAAAGTTTTTCATGTAAGCAAATTTTGATGTATTCGGCTATGTATTAGTCGAGTAATTTGAGATTTCACGACCTTTTTCTCTTTTTAACCTTTACCTCAATTATCGACTATTGTTCGAATGTGCAATGAAAGGATTTGCGTTTTGTGATCATATAAAGGCACTTCTCTATTGTTGATCAAACAATTTGGAGTGTTTAATATCCTTATTCTTTTCCATTTTCGACTGCTTTGTGAATTGGCAATTCAAAAATCTAGCCTCCAAAGTTTTGGATTTTCTTTAGAATTTGGAAGTTATTTTCAAGTGCATGTAGGTTTAAGAGATTTGGTTTGTCTAGATCTGAATGAGGAGGAGTGTCATAGAGGAGTCAGCAAGGGTTGGTCCTAAGTAAGATATGGATTAAACAAAGGATCATGATTGTAACATCATGGTTGTCGCTTTAAACACAATCATTGCTGTCGCTTTTTGTAGGTTTCGCGTTTATTTTAAAGAGCTTATAAGCTTCAAGAGCTTATAAGATGTTTCCAAGAACTTATAAGAGGTAATATTTCAAGAACTTATAAGTTGTTAAAGTGTTCGATAATTGATCTTATAAGCAAAGAAAGAATCGTTAGTTAGAGAGATAAAATGACAAGAAATGAAATTGGTAGTGTATTTGTAGAAATAACAAACTATAATAAGGTTATTTTGATAAATTAATGGTTACTTATAAGCTATGAAAAATAAGTTGATTTGATGTACCCTCGCCAATCCAAAGTACGGATTAGCAGGATACATTAATGACGGGATTAACAACCAAGAACAAAACTAATTTTGGGATCATGAAGTATATGATGACAAATTCCAAAACTTCATACCATTTAATGTGACACATATATCGTATATACGTAAATCGATCATTTATATTTTTAACAAAAGGGTTTAACTCAAAACATAACCTATATAACTTTCGATGAAAGACACGTGATTTACACATACGACGATGTGTAATCAAGGCTATACTTATTAGCGATAAAAGACCCACCGCCCAACACACCTCCATCCCATCTTCACCAACCTAAGACCGAGTACAAATAATGCACCTCTGGCTCATTAAAACATTTCTTTAAATTACATCACCTTTACAAGAAGACACAAGGTTTTATTAAAAAGGTCTCGCTACTAAAACATTTTCTTATTTTCAAAAGTCGTCGCCGTAATATTTTTCTCGTCCGTATGATCCATATCGCTCTCATATATTAATTTCATAACATCATCACATGTTGGTAGCGAACCAACCACTATAATTTCTTTATATCATCATCATACGCTGGTACGAACCAACAATTTTCACTATCATCATACCATCCATCTCCACACATAACATGATCGTCATACGCTGGTAGCGAATACCAACAACTTTCAATATCATCATACCAGCCATCTCCACTTACTTATATATTATACGCTGGTAGCGAACCAACAACTTCCACCGCATCATACCACCCATCTCCACACATATCAATATCATTATACGTTGGTAGCGAACCAACAACTTTCATCATCATCATAACCCATCTCGCACATATCATATATTATACTGGTAGCGAACCAACAACTTTCATCACATCATACCACCATCTCACACATATCATGATCATATCAATTTAATTCTAGCCTGTATTTGATCCGCTTAGAACAAACATTAATTTTTCAGTCGTCGAATACAACAATCGATTATCTTTCATATTGTCGCTAACAACACGATAGGATCATACATAAAACATAAATACTTTAAGTGTAATCATATCATTTTCAATGGCAAGTATCAGAATAAATACTTTTCATTATGCGGAAAGCAAGTAAATAAAAGGGTTTTCAATAAAGCCCACCTCGTAACTTTATATGCTTCTTAACGTTCCTCGTTATGTCACATCGCTCAATTCCACGCTCTACCTCGACGTAAGAAGTCACTTTAGACGTTGGTTATGTTCGATAAAATCTATCAAACTCAATCTTTATAACTAATTTAGACGCCTTAGCGATCTATTCAACCATATCATAATCCTATTAGACGATCACGCCACTTTGATCTCAGACATTAACTACGGTTATTTTGACTTTCACCAACATTTTGACTTTTCCAATCAAACTTTCTTTTCAATAACAATGTCAATTTAGTCAACATTTCGCTTTTCTTAGAATTTTGACTTTCGATTAACTATACACTATAATCGATATTTTATGTATCAAGCTCTAAAATTTCACATAAAATCATATTATGTTTAAAACATTATTTAAGAACATATTGTGCAATTATACTCATAAAATAAATTTAGAACATTAATACCTTATTTTCCATAATTTTCGGCTATTTCAACAATTTATAACAAACTTGTGCAAAATTCCAAATTCATATAACACTCTATTTTATGCAAGGATCAATAATATGTACTTATTCGATCATAAAAATTATTTATCATTTAAATTTCTTACTAAAACTCTCGCCATTTTAAAATATCATACCAAAAATTTTTATAAAATTCCAATAAAATCATATATCACATAATCACTATCATATAACCTTACTATAACTAATTTTGATTAATTATGAACTATCTAATAAAATTTTCCTAAGTCTGTTCAAGACTACGACTTTAGTCCAAATAATTTTTATTAATTCCAAAATTTCATACAACACTATATTATGAATCTACACACTTAATATGCTATTATAATACTTAAACATGAATTTTATTCAACATAATATTTTTATTATTATTTTCGATAATTTATTAAAATAAATGCATATAGTTTTCCAAAATTCCACATAAAATCATACAAGTATGTTTAATACTAGATCATGATTTCATGCTCAAATCAACATTTAAAAATCAAAATCATCAACATATAATGTCATCATGTTTTCGGTCCTTTTATAAAATTTGATACCATGCTTATCTTGTATTATAATTAATATACATGCTCAAGAACAACATATAAAGACTATTTCTAAACACTTTAGAACATGTTCTACAATTTTGAAAACTTCATAAATGAATCATGCTCAGATCATAATATTTAACGTTGATATACTAAAATTCTAGCATATATACGTAGCTCGTAAGAAATCTAACCTTTTAATCGGTGTCGATTTAATCCATGGAGGTTTATTTGTTCTAAGTTCGGTTTAAACTCAGGATGCTCTAATTTTCTCACAAAATTTTCGTGGTTCGTTTCCAAAATTGGAATGAAGAGCTTTCCTTATATTTATAAGCATATCCCACTTGTATACTAATTATCACATGGAATAATGATAATATCCTTCTTAGATTTGGTCCATAATTTCGTCCACTCAGTAGCAAATGGACAAAAATTTATCCTTATCCTATACACTTTCATCATGCCACCTTATCATCTTAATAAATGCATTTGGATCATATTTATCATTAAATAAAGAAATTACAATATTATAGTATATATGTGTAGTTTCGCCCCTACATTAAGCCACCTTAGTTACTTGTTTAATTTGATTTCTAACCTCCTTTATACTCATAACATGATAAGATCACAATCTTATCCTTACATTAATTAAAGGTGATATTTATCAATTATATCACATAAAATAGTGAGATTTTCGACCACCTCACTATGTCCAAGCCTAGATTACTTGTTCAAATCAACGCCATCTCATACTTTAAACCATACATGTTGAACCTTATCTTATCCTTTCGATTTATTAAACAAGATTTCGTTCATCAAATCTTATAAAAGAATGAAAATTTGTTTACTATAAGCACAAGTGTCCTCCCACTGTGCAACTTAAAGACATCTCACATATCTCTAGAAATATCATATTAATGTAGTAATTATGATATATCATCCATGAGATAAGAATTGCATCAAATTGCATAGAAAAACCCAAAATTTTCGAGAACTGTAGGTTATAGCGACATTCTATTTCCTTGATTAAATAGCTAATACATAGTTATGTGACATAATATATGTTCTAGATGGTGAATTAAATCATAGGATAACATTTCGAACAATTTAGATTATAAAAATCCTAATTTAAAAATTTAGGGTTTCAAATTAACCTATCTTGTTCAACTTCTATTCCTTAATTTCAAGATTATTTTCACGATAATAATGCTCTTATATCCTAAAATAATCAAGGTGAATCAAATAATATAATCTCCCATGATTCATCGGACTGAAGTTATCAACTTTCACCAATTATAAATTTTCTTAATCGCTGATTTTAACGATCATAAAACAATCGGCATCTTTCGACACTACAAGCTAAGAGGATGATGAACCGGAAGGATGCCATGCATTCCTTGTTTATTGAAACGATGAGGATAAACCCGAAGCACGGGTGAAGACATTGAAGTTGTCGAGAGTTTTGGACGTATTTCGAGAATCTACCAGACTACTCACGATGAGACAACTAGAGTTTACCATCGACTTGGAGCCGTGATCAGCCCGGTGTCGAAGGCACCTATAGGATGGCCCAAGGAGCTAGAAGAGTCTGAAAATCGAATCCAAGAGCTTTTGGATCTAGGATTTATTAGGCCGAGTGTTTCACCTTGGGGCCTTTGTTTTGTTTGTTAAGAAAAGGGCGGTTCTTTGAGGATGTGCATCGATTATAGGGAGCTAAATAAGATGACACTAAAGAACAAATACCCTTTACCCAGAATTGATGACCTGTTTGATCAATTGCGAGGAGCGGGTGTATTCTCTAAAATTGATCTTAAGTCAGGATACCATCAGCTAAAAATACGGCCTGACGATGTACCTAAGACTGCATTCCGAACCAGATATGGCCACTATGAGTTCATAGTTATGCCATTCGGATTAACCAATGCACCAGCCGTATTCATGGACCTCATGAACAGAGTATTCCATCCATTTCTGGATAAATTTGTTTTGGTCTTCATAGATGATATCCTTATCTACTCAAAGAATGAAGAGGATCATAAGGAACATCTACGGACGGTTCTGCAAACCTTGAGAAATGAAAGACTCTTTGCTAAGTTTAGCAAATGTGAGTTTTTAGTGAAGGAAGTTATGTTCCTTGGACACATCGTGTCTGCTGAAGGCATAAAAGTAGATCCACCAAAGTAGAGGCTGCGGTGAATGGAAATCACCTAGAACACAACCGCGAAATTAGAAGTTTCCTAGGATTGGCTGCTACTATAGGAGATTCATCAAGGATTCTCCAAGATTGCAAGCCGATAACCCGCCTACTCGGAAGGGATCAAGTTCAATGGACCGATGAGTGCGAGGCGAGTTTCCAAATACTCGAAGAAATTGACCAAAGGCACCAGTTCTAGCAGTCCGAAGCGCACAAAGAGTATGTGGTCTATCTGAGCGCATCTAAGGCCGGGGTGGGTTGTGTTTTGATCTGAAGGAAGGTGATAACTTATGCATCCCGACAACTCGGACCTGAATGAACTACTGAACTCACGATTTGGAATTAGCGGTTTGTGTTCACGACCGAAAATTTGGAACACCATCTCTATGGTGTGAGATGTGAGATCTTCATGCACCATAAAAGTTTGAAGTATTTCTTGAACAAGGGATCTGAATATGAGACAAAGAAGATGGCTTGAATTGGTAAAGATTACGATCGTGGTATTAACTATCACCGGCAAGGCGAATGTAGTAGTGACGCCTTGAGTCGTGAAGAGCCATACCAAGTTAGGATGTCTCTTTGTACAAGAGGAAAAACTAGTTGAAGAGTTTGGCGGGATGAAGATTGAATTGGTGGAACCACCGAGACAATTGTGAGTCAGTCGCTACACTCACACCGACATCGATCTAAGAAAAGAATTGTCGAGAGGCAAAGGATGGAGGAAAAGTTGGAAAAGATCCGAGAGAGACTAAGGTGCGGAGGATTCAAGAATTTCAGAGGCGCGGATAACGCCTTATTGTTTGAAGGTAGGATGTGCGTTCACGATAGCAGAGCTTGTAACGAAATCATGAGTGAGGCTCACGATACACCTACACCGCCCACCCGCGAAGAAAAATGTACTGTGATCCAAGGAAAAATTTTGGTGGGAAGGCATGAAGCGAGACATAGCTTCTTTCAGACGCACTGCCTTGTTTGTCACAAGTGAAGGCCCTACACCAACGACCCTACGGAAGTTACAACCGTTAGAAATCCTCGAATGGAAGTGGGACGATATAACGATGGATTTCGTTACAAGCTTACCCAAATCAAGAAGAAACACACCATATGGGTAATTGTGGATAGACTTACCAAAAGTGCTCACTTTCACCTATTCAAAGCACTTACGGATCGATAAGTTGCCCACCAGACGCTAAGGAAATTGTACGACTACATGGAGTGCCAAAATCTATTACCTCGATCGAGACTCCAAGTTCACATCCAGACTCGATTAGCTTGCAAATGAGAACTGGTGCGAGATTAAATTTCATGCGACTTTCCACCCACAAACCGATGGACAATCGGAAAGAACGATCCAAACGCTTAAGATATGCTTAGAACCGTAGTATTGATCGAGTACAAAATGGGAAGATATTTTACCTCGATTGAATTTTCTTACAACAACAGCCTATCAAGCGACGATAGGCATGGCCCCATCTGAGCCTTTGATGGCAAGAAGTGTAGATCACCGCTTTATTGGGACGAAGTCGGTGAGAGGAAAGTTATAGGGCCTGATGCGGTGAACGAAATGATCGAAATCGTTCGACAAATTAGGATGAGGATAAAAGAGGCTCAGGACAGACAAAAATCTTACGCTGATACGCGTAGATCCGAGCTACAATTTGAGGATGGAGACAAAGTATTTCTTAAGATCTCTCCATCGAAAGGGATTATCAGGTTTGGCCTGAAAGGGAAGTTGAGACCCCGTTTTATAGGACCATATGAGATCCTAGAAAGGATAGGTCCAGTAGCTTATAGGTTGGCTCTTCCGCCAAACCTAGGTAATGTCCATAATGTTTTTCACGTCTCACAATTACGAAAATACGTTCACGACCCAAAGCACGTGATTCGCCAAGACGACGTGATCCTCGAGCCAGACATGAGCTATAAGGAAGAACCCGCAGCCATACTTGACCACAAAGTTCGGCAACTACGGAGCGAGACGATTAGTTAGTCAAAGTGTTGTGGAACACCACGACGAAGAAGAAGCACGTGGGAGCTTGAAGAAGCAATGAGAGAAAAATACCCGATCTATTTCTCTAAAGGTATACAAATTTCGGACGAAATTTTTCAGAAGGGTGGAATGTAATATTCCAAAGAAAGCGAATATACGACACGGTTTTCTAAACCCGTAATTGTGGTTTTCCAGATATTATCTTTTTACGACATCGAATCTTGTGATCTCGATACGATATCGTTATAACGAATTCTTTCATAATTCACTAAGGATTGTGAATTAAAGGATTGAAATATTACGAAATGATTCGTCAATATTTTTAAACGTCAAACGCGTATCGAACGTCAGCTTTTCATGAAATTTTCTGAGCAGTGAAGCTTGGAATTAATTTCCATCTTAATTCCTTTATTAAAAGGAACATATTTATTTAGTAAGTGTGAACTTATCGCACCATTTTGAGATGAGTCGATTTCAACGCTTTGAGACGTTAACGTTAACGCCTGTAGACGCTTTGTAAAATGAGTTTAATGCTCGTGAAATTATAATAATTAATTTCCTATTATTATTTTATATAATTTCAGTATTATTAATTATTAAAATCGAATTTTCAGTTATTGAATTCGATATTTTGATATCGAAATTTTCAAAAGCCCTAAGTTTATAAACTTTGGTTTTTCACATGAAATGACACTATTAAATTATCATATGGTATCTAAACTTTATAATATGATATATATGAGTGTTATTAAGCTATGAAATCAGTTTTTAGGTCATTAAAAATCGATAACAGATTTTTATAAATTTCGAAATCTAATTATAGAAATTAGGGTTTCTTATGCATAAATTAATGCTATAATTTTATCCTATGATATTATTTAATATCTAAATCATATATTATGATGTATATATGTATATTTGGATCGAAAATGGCATGAGTATCAATAATAGGTGTAAATTGTATTTTATTCCTATTTTTCCATTTTATTATCTCAGAAAATCGATTATGTGCTATATGTTGGATTTAATTATTTTAATGGCATGTATTATATATTCTATGATCATGTGTGATTAATACATTGTATTATGGTACAAAATAAATTAAATCCTACCCTACAACACCCTAAAACCGCCGCCACCCTCATTAAACAAAGCATGAGCTCCACCTCTATCTTGACCAATACACGGCTTACCTTTAAACCTAGCCTAATCATCACATAATCCTCATCATTTGGCTGCAGATTTTAGCCATTTTCTTAGCCAAAATCGGAGAGAGAGAGGTAGTATAGGGGAGGACTCTTCCCATTCACCCATTTCTCATTATACACACTTCCTACACTACAACACTCTCGTTTTCTCTCCATTTCCTCCCATTCCAAAGCAGAAAATCGAGAGCTTCCTCCCCAAAATTTCGAAAGTTCTTCTTCTTCTTCTTCTATTCCTCTCCCAACTAGCTACACTATATTGTTCTTGTGATTCCATATCATTTCTAAGGTAAACATGAGGCCTTAGTACCGATTTATTCCCCCATTTATTCTGAAATTTTCGAACATGTTCTTATATAAATGTGTATGTGTGTCGCATGCTATATATGTATATGTGAATGAGTTTTAATGTTCTAAAGCATGAGATAATTATTCTTGATGATTTTATTTTCAAATATATGAAAATATATGCTTAGATAATCATGTGGTGTTATATGTGAAATGTATAAATGGATCTAGCATGTGTATGAAATTTTCGAACCATAGGATAATGTTTAAAATTATTTTCGAAAACTGTATAAAATTAAATGTGAATGACCGATTATTTCTTGAACATTTTAGTGATGGATTATTGATCTATAATATGTTTTAAACCTATGGTATGTTAATTAAAATTTTTGGAAAACCCTAGCTATTTATTTTAAAAATACCGAGAGCTATTTGAATAAATACATTGGTGTATAAATTTTATTTTAAGCATGTAATGACATATTAATGCTTCAATGTATTGTTCATAGGTTATATGATTTAATTAGAAATTTTGAAAACAAATGCTAAAATAAATCGAAAAACCGAGAGCTTGCAAAGCTCATATGGTGACGATTTAAATTAGTTTGGTTGATTTTATGATGTTATAATGTTATAATATAATGTTTATTGATGTTGGAATTTATTTAGAATTTTTAGAAATTGTTTGCTATTTATTTGGTAATTATCTTATTATTACCGTGAACATTGTTACATATTGTGAAATAAATAGTTATGAGTAACTATGGGTTATATAAATATTATATACTGATGTTGGGATGTTATTATAAATATATATCAATTTTGGGAATTTTTGGATGATTATTCCTATTATGTGAATTACCAAAATATATATATGTATATATATATAAATAATTAGCAAACAAGATTATATGAATTTCATAAATTATATTCTGGACCATAGTGTATAATAATACACTATATGAATTTAGAAAAATTTTCTAAAGTCATTTGATATTTTAAGTTAATTATCTAATTATCGATAATTAACAAGGATTTTAAAATCCTTTTAAAACAGTTTATTAATGAAAATTTACTAAAATAATATTCTGGACAGTTTTAAATTTTACAAAATTTTATAAACATAGATTGCTATGTTTGAGACGAACGCTCATTTTATAACGCTTTAAAATACCAAAATACGCTTTTATTTATAAAAGGGTTGTTAAAATGCTTGAAAATAATTATAAGTCCTTGATTTACAAGATAAATCGAGTAATAGGACTTTACGCTTTCAAATCGACCAAATTCGATTTATAAAACAAAATTTGTAAGAAATTGCTTTTCAAAAGTCAAAATCGCCGACTTTGTCGATCAATGTCGACTTCGCTGACTTTCAAGTCAAACGCACGACTATACGCTTATATATACGCCAAGACGCTGTAAGATATACTAATTGAGTATGATGCCTCATTAGTAAGAAAAGATTTCACAAATGAAATCCATATATCGAAAACGTACCTATATCGTTGAACGTATCTCGGGAACGAGAAGGTCAATCGACACGTATTAGAGACGTATCAACCCAATAAGAATTACCTACATCGATATGAAATATCGAAGGTTATCTTAGTTTTCGAAAGTCTCGAAAGACTTGAGCGACGTACTAAAACCTCGCTTTTCGTAAAGCGTGACGCAACGCAATGACGGATTTCACGAACGAACGAACTTAGGACTTTTACAACAAACCATAGTCCAAAGTGGGCTTCCTTTCACCTTTCTTACCTCAAAATGTGGGCTTCCTTTCTTACCTCAAAATGTGGGCTTCCTTTCTTACCTCAAAATGTGGGCTTTATCTTCAAAATACGACTTTCTTGTCATACCAAATGAATTTATTTACAAAGACTTGTACTACAACCGCTTATCAAATGTTTTACTTGCATTACCGCCAAAAATATTTCGCTTTGTGTATGGATCCTATCTCGTTATGCCCGGTAGGGCTGTGGAGATGGTTGAACTATTATATCATTGTTGTGGTAGCACCCAACCTTTTAATGTCGGTCCCGTGTGGGATGATAAATGCCCGCTAGGATTGGCGTGAAGGTTGAACTATACCGTGTTAACATATGCTTGCAGAGTGACCGTGCGCGGGATTACGGCGGTCACGGCGTCGTAGATGGGAGGCCTCCTCTCGACGCTTATTTAATTATTTATTATTATGTATCGTGACTATGAGATACGGACCATACACACCAAGAAAATGCTCGGCCGAGCTATGTTTACGAATCGAATGATTTGGTAAGCACAAGGCATTTAACTAAAACCCTCGTGACTTACCCAATATTGGCAACGTAATCCAACTCTATCAAATGTTATCGCACGAGTCCACTAAGTGCAATTTCTTGTACTTAGCCCCGCATGTTTGTTTTAAATGTGCGGGTCGAGCTTTGATGGTGATGATGGGAAAGTGTTGAGAGTCCAAAGTCCTCGACCGATCTACTTGAATTTGTGGTTTATACCAATGCATATCGTCATATATGTATTCACACACTTTCATTGCTATACTCTAAACTCCTTTATTTATGCTTCATATTACAAACTATTGAGGTCCATCGGATCGGGCCAAGTTTTGGGGTCCGAGGCCTAAACCTTTTCAAAACAATATAACATCATCTCGATTCTACTCAAGCATGTTAGCTTATTTTCACGCATCTCTATTTTATCCATGTAACCCTAAAGTACTACTCCTAGTACTAGTCACCCTCCAACCGGGTTGGTTCGAATGGGTCGTGATGTAGTGGTATCGAGGCGCTTTTGCTCTTTGAAACCCAAATTCTTTTTATTCTAAGTCTAGATCGAGTCACCGGACTTCTAGAAACCAACTGCTCCCTCAACACTCCATCACATCGAGCTCAACCGGAAAGAGGTAATCGTTCCTTTCTCAAACTCATGAAATGGAAATTTTACATGATTGAACAATTGATAGACTTTTGAAGGATTTGATTATTATGAAAATTTTTATAATGAAAATGGAAGTTGAGCAAGAAAATTTTTACCAAAACACTTTTAGTTGAACTAATGCAATACTCAAGTATCGATATGAAAGTACATGGTGGTACTAGTTGAATAATCAACATGGGATGAATGAATCCATTTTTGATATGCATATAAGTTGATTATGATTGCTATGTTGAAATCTTATTTCAAAAAATTTTCAAATTGAAACATCTTTCCAACTTTCAAAAATTTATTTACGATGAACGATATGTTATCATAAGACGAACTTAGACTCTAAGGAGCATGTTCACGTATCGTGAAAGAACATAGAAGTACGAACTTCTTTTCCCTTACGAGAACAAAAGAACGATAGGAAGAATGAAAGTAACGATACCCTTGGGCACGAACGACGGAAGACGAGCGAGAAGGATGGACGAGGACAACCTCAACCTTGAAGATGAACGACGTCGACACTTCATCACTACTTCGACACGAGTGACCAGCAACACGAATCACGACATGGACGCCACTTACGGCTTCAGAATGTTCAGCCTCAACTTAAAGACCTGAAGATGATAAACGTTTTATGTCGACATACGTCTCGTTTTGCAATTTGGCACGATCGCGCAAATTTCCTGCACTGCGCAGTAGATTTGTTTTAGCTAGATCCCTCTCGTTAGGACTCCGATTTACGCATGGTTTTCACCTGCGTACTCCTAACGCACTGATCTTCATTTGTTATGAAGAACAGAATCCTTAATTCTGCCTCCAGAATACGATAGAGTCCGTTGAACTCTAGTTCGAGTGTTTAGTATAGAATAAGGATCTCGTAGCTTATATTAAGATGTTGTTGGCTTATGTATACGTTGGGTAAGACTAAGAAGGTAAGTTGTGGTGAGTTTTGTGCAGTATGATGTTGCCTACCTTATAGACTTGCTTGACCTTATCTAGTTGCTTCAATGCTACGCTTAAGATATCCTTGCTCGCTTATTCGATGACGATAGTCGACTTATGTTAGTTTTATTCGTGATGTATGGAGGAATGAGATATCTCGCGAGGAGGAGGATTGGACCACACCCCACCCCGGAGGAGGAGGTGAGTATATATCGCCCGCTTGATGTCTTGTTGGGAAGACTTGGGTGAGTTCTTGCATATTATCTCCGTCTTTGGAGAGACGCCCGAGCTCACGGCGTGACTGATTATGACGGCATCCAGCGCCTTCTAGCGATACTCCCCTGCACCTGGGATGGATATGCTCGAGAGATATCGGGGGATTACATTTACCGGGCGATGGGCAGCTACGACTTGGTGGGAGATCTGCCCAGGTTCGTGAGTCACCTGACTTACGTATACAGCATTTACGGGGCAGCACCGAGAGGACCCTACCTCCCTCCCCGAGAGTATACCTGGCGGGATGAGTCGCCAGAGTGGCTTTACACAGAGGTTCCGAGGCAGATTGACCCAGTCGTGCCTCCTTTCCTTTTGAGGAGGCTGCGCCGCTTAGAGAGGCAGACGCCCAGAGCCTTGGGAGAGCCAGATTTCCACCCTCACTGTCGGACACCCCTGTCGTCCACCAAGTACCACCTCCACCACCTATGGTCCCAGCCATACCACCACGAGCACTTTCATCGGACAAAGACGGATGAGAGTATCGATGCCTTCCTGTGCTATGACCACTCGAGTATGTTACATCCGATTCGCCCGACCACGAGCCTCGGCGAATCGCGACCACCGCTTAACCCCATGCGAGATATACCGATGGTGGAAAGCAATGGAGCCGACCATCCGTGGACTACCCGTATGGACATTTCCGACAAACAAGATGATTCGGAGGAGGAGGAAGACCCCGAGGAAGACACTAATAGGGAAAGACCTCGTGAGGCACTAGGCGACGCTTTTAATTAGAATTTGTTTTGTTATGTCTAGCGTGTGTGCTAGCTTTTCTTTTCTTTTGTTGCACCTTAGTTCTAAAACTCGAATTCTCTTTTTAGGCCGTGTGGGCGGGATTTATGTTTTCGCTTACCCATTGTTTTGAACATCCCGCCTATGGCGTAAATTTTGATATATATATATACACCGACCCTAATAGGGCTTTTATGCAAGTTATGTTTGTTAAGAATGTTATACTGCTTGGGATCGCTTTATGACAAGGCCAAAACAAAGGTGAGTGGATAATGGGTGTGAAAAGAATAAATGCCTAATGTTTACTTGTTTTCATAGCGGATGCCTCCGAGAAGGAATCCGGGCAGAACCCGGAGGTCGAGGACGGGGAAGGCCGAGAGGAAGGGTAGAGTCCCCTAGCAAGAGCCGTAAGAAATTTCCCCAACCACCACCTCCACCACAACCCGATCGCCGAATCGAAGAAATGTTTCTAAGATGAACCTCCTGCCTTTAACGGGAAAGGTAGCCGGAAGAAGTTCAACAACGGGTTAGGGCCATTGAACGGATTTTACCTTTAAGATGCACGCACAGAAAGATTGTCGTGTGTTACCTTTCACCGATAGACCGGTGACTTCTGCGGGAGGCGGAAGAAGACTTTACACATAGCACCGGAGGAATTCTCGTGGGAGGATTTCAAAAGAGAGTCAGATGAAAAGTATATCCCCAAAAGTTATAGGGAAAAGAGGCG
The DNA here is from genome assembly GCA_036937905.1 of Salvia rosmarinus. NCBI lineage: Eukaryota > Viridiplantae > Streptophyta > Magnoliopsida > Lamiales > Lamiaceae > Salvia > Salvia rosmarinus. Next base: position 57,752 of record JAODLM010000630.1, read on the forward strand.
AATTTTTCCCGCTAAAACAAGAAAAATTATCCGTAACCGATCACGATCGCACTTTCTGCGAGACGCCAAGATATGCGTGGGATCTAGTAGACACCGACTTGAAGATGTCGGAAAAGTTCGTATGTGGCTAAGAATGGAGATACGCATGTCTCTTGCCGACCATGGAGACCTATCTTACAATCAAGCTCTAGACGAGCTTTGGATATTGAGGCGACTATGAGCGAGAATAAGACAAGGTCGCCTCGAGCACACGTAATCGGATAAGGGAAAGGAACTGGAGCCCAACCGCGGAAATAACAACCGCGAAACTACGGAGAAAGTCAAAGTCCTGGCAAGGAAACCCGCGCAGCGAGGACAAAGCCGAAGAGAGCAACTCATGCTCCACCGCAAGGGGACCACAGACGATCGAGGGCACCTCAATGCCCTAGATGCCATAGAGCACACAAGGGTGTGCAGCAAGCGTGGTAAGTCGTTACAAATGCGGGGTGAACGGGCATTACGCCAACAATTGCCCGATGTCACGCTCGGATGGAAGGTCGAACCAACCGGCAATGCTCACCATTGAGGGCTATCTGACCAGCCCAGCCACCGCAGCAGCTCCAAATTTCAACCCAAAGAACTCCAGTGGCAAACACCCCAGCCTCAACAACAACAACTCAAAGAATAAGCGGTGGCGTACCGCCACAACAACAAATCCTCAATAAAGCGGCGGCAGGCCACCGCCACAACAACAGCAGAGGCGACAGCCACCGCGTCAACGCCAAAGGCGCAGCAACAGCGAGCAACAACCGCCCGAATCAGCGGGACCAGCGCCCGTCGACCTCGGTGGCTCAGCTAGAGCCTACGCCCTGCACAGGAGGCAGAACGAACAGAACCAAGGAAACTTGGCAGGTATGGGAGTTCTTCTCAACCTACCTGTTATAGTACTGTTCGATACGGGTGCTTCGCATTCTTTTATTGCAAAATCATGCGTAGAAATGCTGGGCCTTAGGTCTGAAAGGTCAAGCCAGGATATGAGAATCTCATCGCCTATAGGAGGAATTATGATCGTTACCCACTTTTGCTCGAACCTAGAGTTGACATTAGGATCACTTAAGGTTACGCTAACAATCTAAACATAATACCCATGGACGATGTGGACATAATCCTAGGAATGGATCTGGTTAGCTAAGAATCATTCCACGATTCTCTGAAGGAAAGGAAAATTTCGCTTCACTTTCCTCGGACAAGAAGCAACGATTTTCACGAATCGAGATGGGAAGGAGGATTCGATAGTATCGACACTACAAGCTAAGAGGATGATGAACCGTAAGGGATGCCATGCATTCCTTGTTTATTTGAACGATGAGGATAAACCCAAGCACGGGTAGAAGACATCAAGTTGTCCAAGAGTTTTCGGACGTGTTTCGAGAATCTACCAGACTACCTCACGATAGACAACTAGAGTTTACCATCGACTTGGAGCCGTGATCAGCCCCATGTCGAAGGCACCCTATAGGATGGCCCCAAGGAGCTAGAAGAGTGAAAATCCAAACCAAGAGCTTTTGGATCTAGGATTTATTAGCCGAGTGTTTCACCTTGGGAGCGCTGCTTTGTTTGTTAAGAAAAGGACGGTTCTTTGAGGATGTGCATCGATTATAGGAGCTAAATAAGATGACACTAAAGAACAAATACCCTTTACCCGCAATTGATGACTGTTTGATCAATTGCGAGGCGGGTGTATTCTCTAAAATTGATCTTAAGTCGATACCATCGCCTAAAAATACGGCTGACGATGTACCTAAGATCGCATTCAACCGGATATGGCCACTATGAGTTCATAGTTATGCCATTCGGATTAACCAATGCACCACCGTATTCATGGACCTCATGAATGTAGTATTCCATCCATTTCGGATAAATTTGTTTTGGTCTTCATAGATGATATCCTTATCTACTCAAAGAATGAAGAGGATCATAAAGAACATCTACGGACGGTTACGCAAACCTTGAGAAATGAAAGACTCTTTGCTAAGTTTAGCAAATGAGAGTTTGGGCTGAAGGAAGTTATGTTCCTTGGACACATCGTGTCTCTGACAAGGCATAAAAGTAGATCCACCAAAGTAGAGGCCGTGCGAGGAATGGAAATCACCTAGAACACAAAGACGAAATTAGAAGTTTCCTAGGATTAGTGGCTACTATAGGAGATTCATCAAGGATTCTCCAAGATTGCAAGGCCAATAACCCAGCCTACTCCGAAGGGGATCAAGTTCAATTGACCGATGAGTGCGGCGAGTTTCCAAATACTAAAAGAGAAATTGACCAAGCACCGCCTAGCGGTCCCGAGCGGACAAAGAGTATGTGGTCTATCTGAGCGCATCTAAGACCGGGCTGGGTTGTGTTTGATGCAAGAAGGAAAGGTGATAGCTTATGCATCCCGACAACTCGAGACCCCACGAATCGAACTACCCAACTCACGATTTGGAATTAGCAAATGTAGTTCACGACCGAAAATTTGGAGACACCATCTCTATGGTGTGAGATGTGAGATCTTCACGGACCATAAAAGTATGAAGTATTTCTTCAACAAAGGGATCTGAATATGAGACAAAGAAGATGGCTTGAATTGGTAAAAGATTACATTGTGGTATTAACTATCACCCGGCAAGGCGAATGTAGTGGTGACGCCTTGAGTCGTAAAGAGCCATACCAAGTTAGGATGTCTCTTTGTACAAGAGGAAAAACTTCGTTGAAGAGTTTGGCAGGATGAAGATTGAATTGGTGGAACCACCTGAGACAATTGTGAGCTGTATCGCTACACTCACACTGACATCTGATCTAAGAAAAAGAATTGTCGAGAGACAAAGGATGGAGGAAAAGTTGGAAAAGATCCGAGAGAGACTAAGGTCTGGAGGATTCAAGAATTTCCAAGAGGCGCCGGATAACGCCTTATTGTTTGAAGGTAGGATGTGCGTTCCTGATAACGCAGAGCTTCAGAACGAAATCATGAGTGAGGCTCACGATACACCCTACACCGCCCACCCAGCAAAGACAAAATGTACCGGATCCAAGGAAAAATTTTGGTGGGAAGGCATGAAACGAGACATAGCTTCTTTCGTAGAGCGCTGTCTTGTTTGTCAACAAGTGAAGGCCCTACACCAACGACCCTACGGGAAGTTACAACCGTTAGAAATCCCCGAATGGAAGTGGGACGATATAACGATGGATTTCGTTACAAGCTACCCAAATCAAGAAGAGGAAACACACCATATGGGTAATTGTGGATAGACTTACCAAAAGTGCTCACTTTCTACCTATTCAAAGCACTTATGGATCGATAAGTCGCCCACCGCGTTAAGGAAATTGTACGACTACATGGAGTGCCAAAATCTATTACCTCGATCGAGACTCCAAGTTCACATCCAGATTCGGATTAGCTTGCGGCGAGAACTGGTGCGAGATTAAATTTCAAGATCTGCCTTTCCACCCACAAACCGATGGACAATCGGAAGAACGATCCAAACGCTTGAAGATATGCTTAGAACCGTAGTATTGGATCGAGGTACAAAATGGGAAGATATTTTACCGATTGAATTTGCTTACAACAACAGCTATCAATGACGATAGGCATGGCCCCATCTGAGCCTTGTATGGCAAGAGTGTAGATCACCGCTTTATCGGGATGAAGTCGGTGAGAGGAAAGTTATAGGGCCTGATGCGGTGAACTAAATGATCAAATCGCTCGACAAATTAGGATGAGGATAAAGAGGCTCAGACGGACAAAAATCTTACCGATACGCTGTAGATCCGAAGCTACAATTTGAGGATGGAGACAAAGTATTTCTTAAGATCTCTCCATCGAAAGGGATTATCAGGTTTGGCCTGAAAGGGAAGTTGAGACCCCGTTTTATAGGACCATATGAGATCCTAGAAAGGATAGGTCCAGTAGCTTATAGGTTGGCTCTTCCGCCAAACCTAGGTAATGTCCATAATGTTTTTCACGTCTCACAATTACGAAAATACGTTCACGACCCAAAGCACGTGATTCGCCAAGACGACGTGATCCTCGAGCCAGACATGAGCTATAAGGAAGAACCCGCAGCCATACTTGACCACAAAGTTCAGCAACTACGGAGCAAGACGATTCCGTTAGTCAAAGTGTTGTGGACACCACGGACGGGAAGAAGCCACGGGGAGCTTGAAGAAGCAATGAGAGAAAAATACCCGATCTATTTCTCTAAAGGTATACAAATTTCGGACTAAATTTTTCAGTGAGGGGTGGAATGTAATATTCCAAAGAAACGAATATACGATTACGGTTTTCTAAACCCGTAATTGTGGTTTTCACAGATATTATCTTTTACGACATCGAATCTTGTGATCTCGATACGATATCGTTATAACGAATTCCTTTCATAATTCACTAAGGATTGTGAATTAAAGGATTGAAATATTACGAAATGATTCGTCGATATTTTTAAACGCCAAACGCGTGTCGAACGCCGCCTTTTCATGAAATTTTCTCGAGCAAAGAAGCTTGGAATTAATTTCATCTTAATTCCTTTATTAAAAGGAACATATTTATTTAGTAAGTGTGAACTTATCGCGACCATTTTGAGATGAGTCGATTTGAACGCTTTGAGACGTTAACGTTAACGCCTGAGACGCTTTGTAAAATGAGTTTAATGCTCGTGAAATTATAATAATTAATTTCCTATTATTATTTTATATAATTTCAGTATTATTAATTATTAAAATCGAATTTTCAGTTATTGAATTCGATATTTTGATATCGAAATTTTCAAAAGCCCTAAGTTTATAAACTTTGGTTTTCACATGAAATGACACTATTAAATTATCATATGGTATCTAAACTTTATAATATGATATATATGAGTGTTATTAAGCTATGAAATCAGTTTTTAGGTCATTAAAAATCGATAACAGATTTTTATAAATTTCGAAATCTAATGATAGAAATTAGGGTTTCTTATGCATAAATTAATGCTATAATTTTATCCTATGATATTATTTAATATCTAAATCATATATTATGATGTATATATGTATATTTGGATCGAAAATGGCATGAGTATCAATAATAGGTGTAAATTGTATTTTATTCCTATTTTTCCATTTTATTATCGGTAAAATCGATTATGTGCTATATGTTGGATTTAATTATTTTAATGGCATGTATTATATATCCTATGATCATGTGTGATTAATACATTGTATTATGGTACAAAAATAAATTAAATCCTACCCCTACAACACCCTAAAACGCCGCCACCTCATTAAACAAAGCATGAGCTCCACCTCTATCTTGACCAATACACGGCTTACCTTTAAACCTAGCCTAATCATCACATAATCCTCATCATTTGGCTGCAGATTTTAGCCATTTTCTTAGCCAAAATCGGTGAGAGAGAGAGAGTAGTATAGGGAGGACTCTTCCCATTCACCCATTTCTCATTATACACACTTCCTACACTACAACACTCTCATTTCTCTCCATTTCCTCCCATTCCAAAGCAGAAAATCGAGAGCTTCCTCCCCAAAATTTCGAAAGTTCTTCTTCTTCTTTCTCTATTCCTCCCAACTAGCTACACTATATTGTTCTTGTGATTCCATATCATTTCTAAGGTAAACACGAGGCCTTAGTACCGATTTATTCCCCATTTATTCGAAATTTTCGAACATGTTCTTATATAAATGTGTATGTGTGTCGATGCTATATATGTATATGTGAATGAGTTTTAATGTTCTAAAGCATGAGATAATTATTCTTGATGATTTTATTTTCAAATATATGAAAATATATGCTTAGATAATCATGTGGTGTTATATGTGAAATGTATAAACGGATCTAGCATGTATGAAATTTTCAACCATAGGATAATGTTTAAAATTATTTTCGGCGTATAAAATTAAATGTGAATGACCGATTATTTCTTGAACATTTTAGTGATGGATTATTGATCTATAATATGTTTTAAACCTATGGTATGTTAATTAAAATTTTTGGAAAACCCTAGCTATTTATTTTAAAAATACCGAGTGCTATTTGAATAAATACATTGGTGTATAAATTTTATTTTAAGCATGTAATGACATATTAATGCTTCAATGTATTGTTCATAGGTTATATGATTTAATTAGAAATTTTGAAAACCAAATGCTAAAATAAATCGAAAAAGCCGAGAGCTTGCAAAGCTCATATGGTGACGATTTAAATTAGTTTGGTTGATTTTATGATGTTATAATGTTATAATATAATGTTTATTGATGTTGGAATTTATTTAGAATTTTTAGAAATTGTTTGCTATTTATTTGGTAATTATCTTATTATTACCGTGAACATTGTTACATATTGTGAAATAAATAGTTATGAGTAACTATGGGTTATATAAATATTATATACTGATGTTGGGATGTTATTATAAATATATATCAATTTTGGGAATTTTTGGATGATTATTCCCTATTATGTGAATTACCGAAAATATATATATGTATATATATATAAATAATTAGCAAACAGTATTATATGAATTTCATAAATTCATATTCTGGACCATAGTGTATAATAATACACTATATGAATTTAGAAAAATTTTCTAAAGTCATTTGATATTTTTAAGTTAATTATCGGAATTATCGATAATTAACAAGGATTTTAAAATCCTTTTTAAAACAGTTTATTAATGAAAATTTACTAAAATAATATTCTGGACAGTTTTTAAATTTTACAAAATTTTATAAACATAGATTGCTATGTTTGAGACGAACGTTCATTTTATAACGTTTTAAAATACCAAAATACGCTTTTATTTATAAAAGGGTTGTTAAAAATGCGAAAATAATTATAAGTCCTTGATTTACAAGATAAATCGAGCAATAGGACTTTACGTTTTCAAATCGACCAAATTCGATTTATAAAACAAAATTTGTAAGAAATTGCTTTTCAAAAGTCAAAATCGTTGACTTTGTTGATCAATGTCGACTTCGTTGACTTTCAAGTCAAACGCATTTACTATACGCTTATATATACGCCAAGACGCGTAAGATATACTAATTGAGTATGATGCCTCATTAGTAAGAAAAGATTTCACAAATGAAATCCATATATCGAAAACGCATCTATATCGTTGAACGATCTCGAGGAACGAGAAAGGTCAATCGTATCGTATTAGAGAGATTGAACCCAATAAGAATTCGGTCTACATCGATATGAAATATCAAGGTTATCTTAGTTTTCGAAAGTCTCGAAAGACTTGAGCGACGTACTAAAACCTCGCTTTTTTAAGTAAAGGTGTGACGCAACGCAATGACGGATTTTGACGAGCGAACGAACTTAGGACTTTTACAACAAACCATAGTCCAAAGTGGGCTTCCTTTCTTACCTCAAAATGTGGGCTTCCTTTCTTACCTCAAAATGTGGGCTTCCTTTCTTACCTCAAATGTGGGCTTTATCTTCAAAATATGACTTTCTCACATACCAATGAATTTATTTACAAAGACTTGTACTACAACCGCTTATCAAATGTTTTACCATTACACCGCCAAAATATTTCGCTTTGTGTATGGATCCTATCTCGTTATGCCCGGTAGGGCTGTGGAGATGGTTGGAACTATTATATCATTGTTGTGGTAGCACCCAACCTTTTTAATGTCGGGTCCTGTGCCGGATGATAAATGCCTGGCTAGGATTGGCGTGAAGGTTGGAACTATACGCTGTGTTAACATATGCTTGCAGAGAGTGACTGTGTGCTGTACGGGATTACGGCCGGTCACGGCGTCGTAGATGGGAGGCCTCCCTCTCGACGTTTATTTAATTATTTATTATTATGTATTGTGACTATGAGATACGGACCATACACACCAAGAAAATGCTCGGCCGAGCTATGTTTACGAACTGAAAATGATTTGGTAAGCACAAGGCATTTTAACTAAAACCCTTGTGACTTACCCAATATTGGCAGCGTAATCCAACTCTATCAAATGTTTTCGGCACGAGTCCACTAAGTGCAATTTCTTGTACTTAGCCCTGCATGTTTGTTTTTAAATGTGCAGGTTGAGCTTTGATGGTGATGATGGGGAAAGTGTTGAGGAGTCCAGTGTCCTTGACCGATCTACTTGAATTTGTGGTTTATACCTTGAATGCATATCGTCATATATGTATTCACACACTTTCCGCTGCTATACTCTAAACTCCTTTATTTATGCTTCATATTACAAACTATTGAGGTCCATCGGATCGGGCCAAGTTTTGGGGTCCGGAGGCCTAAACCTTTTCAAAAACAATATAACATCATCTCGTATTCTGTTCAAGCATGTTAGCTTATTTTCACGCATCTCTATTTTATCCATGTAACCCCTAAAGTACTACTCCTAGTACTAGTCACCCTCCAGTCCGGGTTGGTTCGGAATGGGGTCGTGACAGGCTGAACAACGAAAACAGAGCACTTCATGAAGCAAGTATTCCCTAGGTTACGTAATCCGCTTAAGCTTAATGTACCAACTTGAGAAGAACCTCAGAAAGCTTAGAAGAATTGCTGCGGGAAGAATTAGAAAAGTAGTTAGACGTAACCACCATTCGAGTCCCATTAGAATGTTGCGCACTATCATCCTTTCTAGCCTTATTTCTAAAAGATTCTGATAGTCCATAAACTTGTAGCTCGAGGAGTGATAGGATATGGCCCAACCTCTCGAGCCCACTAGCGAGCCCAAACGAGGGGCACGACCTAATCTTGCCTACTCGGTTCGCCCAAACACGCCTCTAAACCCTAATCAAAACCCTAATTGAAGACGGGTCAAGGCGAAGATGATGGGGTAGCGGAGGAAATCATGGGCAATTATGGTGAAGATCATGGTCGATTCTGTAAGAATCGTGAGCCCGCCAATCAAGGGATTCGTTACAAGGTCTACGTTTATGTATAAATAGGAGTTAGATTGAAGGTAAAAGGGTTAGCAAATTACTGAACACTAAAGCTCCTTGAGATACTCATTGTAATAAAACTATAGTGAACATCTTGAGGATCATCACCTCGTGGACGAGATCCGATTCTTGATCGAACCACGTAAAACTCTGTGTTCTTTCTCGCTTTTCTAAATCTTGCATACTAACGTACACAAATTTATCATTGGCGCCGTCTGTGGGAACCTCTTTTTCTTGAAAGTTAAGGAAAATAGGGGCAAAAGGAAACTTAATTCCAGCTATCAAGCTATCTACATATATAGTAATAAATCCCTCCAGAGGGGCCATCGCCCTATCGTCTTGTTTAATGAGCACCACCATGCATCATCCGGAATATGGTATTTCTCGTAATCTCCAAAAGCTCCTCCGTCGTTAACGTCGACCTCGCCACGCCAATCCCGAGGCCGTCCCATACCGATGACACCGGCGGAACCCTAGAACTAAGTCCTATGGATTTACCTAGCGGTTATGGCACATATAGTCCTTCACAACGGAAAATGGGCGGCGGGCAGCAAACCGAACCGTAATGCTCGAGGCGAGAAGAGGAATGAGAAGATGAAGAATACATACTTACTTTTTTGGCGAGATATCCGACTTCTTCAACAAGTTTTAAGGAAGAATTGGGAAATTTCTACAAGATGTTCTCCGGAATAAAGCGTCAAAGGAGAAAATGAACAGTTGCCTCATTTGGACCTATTTATAGGACAAATGGCGCCTAAAAGATGCCGTTTCAATTATCACACGTGCCTATCTGCGATTGGATGTGTAGTCGATGCGCGCACGCTGTTCGAGCGCCCAACTACCGCCTGGCGCGTATGACGTATTCTATGGTAAGACAGACCGCCAGTCTGATCACGTAATGATTACATTGATCTCAGGAGGCTCGGACCTCGGACCACGCCCATGTCCGCTTCAGACCGGCAGGAGCCATTCAGGTCGGACCTCGACGTCCTCCAGAAAGGCAGGAGCAATACAGGTCGAACCTCGGCTTTCCTTCAAGAGGCGATCGTTCGGTCGTGCCTCGCTTTCCTTCAAGAAGCAGCCATTCAAATCAGACCTCGGTGTCCTGCCAACGGACGTCGCCTTACAAGAGAATCTCCCTTCAGCTCGGACCTCGACGTCCTCCAGAAGAGCGAAGCCGCTTCAGACCGAACCTCGGTGTAACCTATACAAAGACCGCTATCCAGGTCATAATTCGGCTTCCTTTTGCAGCAAGAGATCGAGAACCTTCAACAACAATTTCAGCGAGCAACATCCGCCTCGGCAAAGCACATTCTCCACTTCACTTTCGGCATGGCTATTCCTCGACTTTTCCGGGGCTATGATAGGATATGGCCCAACCTTTCGGGCCCACCAGCGTGCCCAAACGAGTGGGCACGACCTAATCTTTGCCTACTCGGTTCGCCCCAAACACGACCTCTAAACCCAATCAAAACCCTAATTGAAGACGGAGTCAAGAGCGAAGATGATGGGGTAACGGAGGAAATCATGGGCAATTATGGTGAAGATCATGGTCAGTTACAGAAGAATCGTGAGCCCGCCAATCAAGGGATTCGTTACAAGGTCTACGTTTATGTATAAATAGGAGTTAGATTGAAGGTAAAAGGGTTAGCAAATTACTGAACACTAAAGCTCCTTGAGATACTCATTGTAATAAAACTATAGTGAACATCTTGAGGATCATCACCTCCGTGGACGTAGATCTGATTCTTGATCGAACCACGTAAAAACTCCTGTGTTCTTTACTGCTTTTTCTAAATCTTGCATACTAACGTACACAGATTTATCAAGGAGCAACTGCACAAATTATTAGAAGAAAAGAAGTTAATTTAGATGTTCTTTTTTTTAAAAAGTAGATATGTATAACATTGATAAGAGCAACTGAAGCAAGTTAAAGCAAAATTCATCTAATGAGATATGTCTTCGACTTTTCCTTCAGCTTTTCTTTACAGAGAGAGGAATTAAAGACGTCAGTTGCAGAGAACAACCTCATGTTGCAACCAAAGGAGTTCAAAAATAGCATTTTCTTAACCAAGTGCAACAGTAATAAGCGAAGAAGCAAAAACAATTGAGAAGTAAATTATTACTAGTTTCACATCAAATAAGATCTACTACTTACATCCCGATCGGTTTGCTTCGAGACTCTTTTAAGATCTTATATTTGTCATTCAATAGAAGAAGCATCGTGCGCCAGATAAATCCCAAACGCAAGAATCAGCGAGCATGTAGCATGGAGATGAACACCGGTCTCCATGACAAGACATACACTTATATTTATGAGAAATTTAAACTACACTCACAGGGCTCGATTCTATATTGAAAATCTTGCGAGGCCCTCTCAAGCATTTGATATGAGCGAAAGGGTGAGAACAAGGAAGGCCGCGATCGTATCGAAAGGAGGAAGAAGCGTGAGGATCGGGATTGAGTCCACATTAAGTGGGCTGTGTAATTAGTGTAAATATTGTAAATAGTGTGCATCTTGTAAATAGAATAAAGGGCGGTTATGATGCTTTGTTGGGGAGGGAGGTCGGTTATTATTATTTTCCTTGGGGAAGTATAAATAGTTTTAGGAGGTAGTTATTTTAGGGGTTCAGTTGTATTCGAGAAAAGCACAGGGGCTTGGGGCGGCACCGCCAATTGAATAAAGGATTCTCGATTTGTTTTCTCTTCAATTACGCTTGTGTTTATAATAATTGGTCCGACTGCGGATCCCGTCCTCACGTGAAGATGACGAGATCGTGGCGGAAAGGATGGGCGCTACCGGAAAGAGCGTGAGAAAGTCGAGAGGATCGAAAGTGATGAAAGAAAGTGCGAGATAATTATCGCTACCTCACCGAATTATCGATCGCCATCAAAACTAAGTCGGCATCTCGGTCCGGGAGGAGGGTCCAACAACGACGACGGAAATAACTCGGAGGAAGGTAGCGACACGGGTGAGAACCACGACCGGGAAGGAACAAAGGGGCTTCAGAATCGCCGTCGTTCGACTGAACGGACCCCATCGGTTGGTTAGCCGCAACCAACGATTCGAGATAGCCGGAATGCGGCGGAATCACGAGTTGCAGCGGCGGTGGTGGCAATGGAGGGACCGGCTTTGTATTGGATGACTTGGCTGCGTTCTCGTAAGCCTCCCTCACATGGAAAGAATTTTCAAGCATTGGTATCTCGATTCGATACTCATTTCGGGGGACGATTCGAGAGATTGGGCGATATTAAACAAACTAAGGAGTCGATGATTACGTCAATTTGTTTGTTCAACTCGCAAGTCAATCTGGGGCTTAACCGACGCCATTATCTCGGCTACTTCATGAAGGGCTTAAGGATCCAATCTGAGGATTTCTCGCTATTCAGGCCGATCGAACTGGAATCGTCGATGGAATTAGCGTGGCGTAGAAGATAATTTGGCTATCCGAGGAGGAGGGCGTACAAATTCGGTGGAATAATTCAACGCCAGGGAGGCGGCTGGAGTCGAAGCGGAGCAGTGGCTTGGGCTGCTCGGTGAGGGGCGAGTCGAATTTCACTAGTAGTAACTCACGTCCGGGTGAGAAATCTTCTAAGTCAAGGGCCGTGAAGTGATGCAGCCTCACGACGACCTCGTTTTACAAAGCTCTCTCGCAAGAATTGGCGGAATTAAAGGCTAAGGGGCTGTGCTTGGGTGTCGAAAGCCTTATTCTCCGGGCACGAGTGTCCCTCAAACGATTCAGTGATGATCGCCAAGAAGGAGAGAAGGTGGACTGCAAAGAAGATGAATTTTATCACCAACGGGACTCGAGGAGATGAGCGAGGAGCATGAAGAGTCCGTGAAGGAGACGCGTTGAGTTGCCGTTATATTCGATGGCGGGCATTGATACCGCGACTCGGACTATGCGCACGCAAGGTTGGGAGAACACACTATCATAGTTCTTATAGGCGAGGGCAAGCCACAATTTTATATCGAGGCGCTCGTGGACCGATCGCAACTACTGACCCAATCGAGAGGCGATTCGCGTTCTCTTGGGAAACAGTTTATGCCAAGCGGAGGGTGCATGCTTGGGAAAATTGAGGTAACATTGGCGGGATGTCGGTTCCTATTGATTTCTTTGTGTTTCACTGGGTGGTGTAGATATGATCTTGGGTATGACATGGCTTTCGACCTCGGAGAAGTGAAGCACTACTACGACAAAATGTTAATGAAGTTCGAAGGGGCGGTCATTGCATCGAGCCGCGGGTGATCCTCAATTGTGCTGGGGACCCATCGGTTTGAAATCATTAATCAACTCTCGCGATGCACAAGTGTGGGCGATAGTACCGAAGAAAGAGCGGCACCGACATACGAGCAAGAAGGGGTACAAGTGCTGCAACAATTCACGAAGTATTTGGGGACCAAATCCTTACCACCGAAAGGTGACGCACCATCGCATTACCTTGAAGATGGTACTCGACCAGTTTACATGCGACCATATCGATATGGGCATCACCGTAAGGACGAGATTGAGCGATTGGTGAAGGATATGTTATTGGCGGGATTATAAGACCGAGTTCTAGCGCCTTCTCAAGCCCGATTGTTGGTTAAAAGAAAGACCGAGTTGGCGATTACGTGTCGATTATAGAGAATTAAATAAGGTAACGGTGCGGATAAATACCCCATTCGGTGATTCAAGAGATGCTCGACGAGTCGGCCGGGCGATCGTTTTCTCAAGATTGATCTTGATCCGGATATCACCAACCGAGTTGCAGCCGCGGACGTGCCCAAAACCGCATTCGAACTCACGGTGGTCACTATGAATTCTTGGTCATGCCTTTCGGCCTCACGAATGCACCGACGACTTTCGATCCACTATGAATGACGTGTTCGGGAACTATTTGCGGAAGTTTGTGTTAGTATTCTTGACGACATACTGCCTACACCGCTCGTGGGAGCGACATCGAGTGCACTTGGGAGCAGTGCTTGGATTTTAAAGAAAATCAGTTTACGGCAAATCGCAAAAGTGTACATTCGGTCGTCGGCAAGTTGAATACTTGGGTCACATAATTTCGAAGGATGGAGTAGCAATGGATCCGGATAAAATTAAGGCTGTGCTAGAGTGGCCGAGACCGTCGAGTATCTGAGGTAACGTGGATTCTTGGGTTTGACCGGGTACTACCCGTTTTGTCCGGAGTATGGCTTGATTGCGAGGCCATTAACGATGTTATTAAAAAGACGCCCCAAAGGCTTTGAGTGGATCGCTAAAGCGGAAGAGGCCTTCTGTCACTTGAAGAGGGCTCTTACGGAGGCACCGGTGCTGGCATTGCCCCAATTTGATCGACTCTTTGTTATCGCATGCGATGCTTCCGAACGGGCATAGGGGCAGTACTAATGCAGGAGCGTCGACCGATTGCCTATTTCAGCAAATCTTTGGCTGATCGTACCTTGACAAAATCAGCATATGAACGGGAAATGATGGGCCTCGCTTTAGCCGTTCAACATTGGCGACCTTATCTCTTGGGAAGGAAGTTTGTGGTGCGAACCGATCACGAAGCTTGAAGCATTTGCTATATCAAAAGATTGTTACTCCCGCACAAGTTTGGATTGCTAAGTTGATGGGATATGACTTTGATATTGAGTATAAAACCGAATTTCTAATGCGCGCGGGCGCCTCTCATGACGGGACGGTGATGCCGAGTTGTCAGCATTAAGTAAGGCGGAGTGGCTGGGCTTCGAGGGGATCGAGAGCGAGCAACGGAGTGACGAGTATCTCAAGGCCATCATCGAATCAATTCAGCGGCAACCGGACGGTAGGCCGGGTTTTCGGCTTAATGGGAACGAAATTATTCTTTCACGATCGCATCGCTCGGCGACATCGCGATGGATTCCCGAACTTCTTCATGAGTTCCATGATACCCGTCTGGGGACACGCAGGGTATTGCGAACATATCGACGGATCGCGCCAGCGTTTATTGGAAAGGTATGTTCCGTCTCGTTAAAGAATATGTTGCTAAATGTTTGATTTGTCGAAAGATGAAATACGAGGCGATGTCGCCGGCGGGCTACTACTGACCGTTGCCTGATTCGCAACAAGTTTGGGAAGACATTTCTATGGATTTCATCACGTGCTTGCCTAAGTCGAAGGGATTTTCTGTGATATTGGTGGTGGTTGATAGGCTATCAAAGTATGCTCATTTCTTATCATTAAAGCCTCCGATCACTGCTCGCTCGGTGGCGGAAATCTTCATGAAGGAAGTGGTCCGCTTGCATGGAATTCCCAACTCCATTGTTAGCGATCGTGATTCCATGTTCGTAAGTTCTTTTTGGAGAGAATTATTTGAGCAGTCCGGTACTCGCCTCAAGTTCTCTACAGCCTACCATCCGGAAACGGATGGTCAAACGGAGGTGACGAATCGGGTGTTGGAGACGTACCTCCGTTGTTTCACTAGCGAGCAGCCCAAGCAATGGGTGAGATGGTTGGCATGGGCGAATGCACGGTACAATACTTCATACCAAACCGCTGCGCGAATGACTCCCGAGGTGGTATATGGTCCCCGGCCCAACTCTTGGCGCCGCCTGGGAGTGTAATGTACAGCGAGTCAAAACCTGCCAGCCGAGATGAAGTTTTGCAGCGGCGGGAAATCTAATGCGGTAGCAGCAGAGATGAGCATTCAGGCCAACAAGCACCGTCGAGGCGTAGAGTTTATGGTTGGTGATAAGGTGTTTACGAAGGTCCGACCGTTTGGTAGCGCCTCGTTGCGGGATGGTAAGGAACATAAGTGTCGGCTAAGTTTTATGGGCCTTTCGAAGTTCTTGCTCGGGTGGGAAAAAGAGCATACAAGCTGCGTCTTCCGAAAGGCAGCAAGGTACATCCGGTGTTTCATATCTCTCAACTAAAGAAGGTGGTGGGGAATCATGAAGTTACAACTAAATTTCCGGAATCTATAGAATTGCGGTCTTGCCAATGCTCGAGCGTAACAAATCTTGGCATCGCGGGTGATTCCAATGGGGAACGTGAAGTTGAGCAACTATTGGTGAAATGGAAAGGCGAGGGTGAAGATGATGCTACTTGGATCGACTTGCAACATTTTATGGGGCAATTTCCAGATTTTGACCTTGAGGACAAGGTCGATTCTAAGGGGGATGGAATTGATATGAAGCGAAAGGGTGAGAACAAGGAAGGCCCTTGATCGTGTATCGAAGGAGGAAGAAGCGTGAGGATCGGGATTGAGTCCACATTCGTGAAACATTGTGTAATTAGTGTAAATATTGTAAATAGTGTGCATCTTGTAAATAGAATAAAGAGGCGGTTATGATCTTTGTTGGGGGAGGTCGGTTATTATTATTTTCCTTGGGAAGTATAAATAGTTTTAGGAGGTAGTTATTTTAGGGGTTCAGTTGTATTCGAAAAGCCCTGGGGGCTTGGGGGCGGCCTTGCCGATTGAATAAAGGATTCTCGCATTTGTTTTCTCTTCAATTACATTTGTGTTTGTAATAGCATTCAACTGAATTGTCCTGAAAATTAAGGAAGAAACTTCAAGATGAAAAGGAAAATTTGTTTAAGATCCCTAAATCGAGCTATTAGAATGATGCCACTTATTGTTACTTATGCAGGTTGAAGCTTGGCTCAACTATTTCTTTAGAATGCAAATGTGGATTATAAGTCAAGCATGAACTGTCCAAAGATTGCATGGAGAAATTATGTAACTGTTCCATGCGAAGATCATTGTTCTTTATACATGAACGTAATGCACTAAACTGGTTTAATTCTCAAAGCTAAGCCATAAATGGTATTCTTTATTTTTTTTAGTAATATACAGTGTTAAATGATCATAATTTTTGAAAAGCTCCTCCTCAATATCAACATAAAATTCCTAAAATGAGAATAATAATATTAACAGAGGACAACGAAAAGGAATAAAAACCAATAGAAAATTTCCAATGCACATGGTGAGCCGACATTTCATAGCTAATAAAAACAGAAGCAAGAGCATCATCTGGCACAAGCTCAGGTATCACAAACCTTTTTGCTTATTTTTACAGATAGTACATTGGTTTCACATAGAACAGAGAGCCTAAGTTGCAAATGGTCGACATCAGACATATCTTCTTCAACGGCTGAGAACCCTTTTCTTTCCTTTGCTGAACTCTTAGAATCACTGTGCCTGGACATCAAAGAAGTAAATTTTTTATATAATTTTATCCCTCATAAATACTCCTTGAAAACTATTGCATAGGTAACTGAAGGCCTATATATATGAATATACTCTCTACGAATCTACACTACACGTCACACAGCCAAATCGAATCAAATTTCATGCACCACTTATGCCGTCGATCTTACTTTCTTTGCCACCTTTTTTTTGTTATAATTTCACGAGATTCTAGTTCACGCTTTCAGCAGTGCATTCATGCATATGTTGCATTTCCCACGCAATATTTTAAATTGAAATCAATCAACACAGAAAGTTTAAGCAATAGAAGTAACTGACATCTTAACACACTCACCATTTCAGTGTCTGAAGCCATATGTCTCCTGGAACCAAAGCATAGTCCTTACCGGATATGCCAGCTTCACCATTTTCTCCATTGGTGACAATTCATCCTCTTTCCTTGGACTAAATGCGATATCTGAGTCGAAAATGTTGTTGAAAATCTTCATCGGACCCCTATAAGGAGCAGGGGATGCTGCAAATGGGATCCTCCTCTTCACCTCGGATGATGAAGAGTCCTGTGCTTCCTTCCACCACCTAAAGCACAACCAGCAACACGAATCGGTTACTGACCAAGCAGTATAACAAAAGCACTCCTCAAACTGATCTATTGTCAAGCATAGGACATATCAAGCTACATAAATACTCAGAGTAGCAATGCAATAACAGGATGTTAGACTTTGGTAAACAGTTATGCAGCTCCAAAATGAAAGAGAAAGGCTGAAGAGGCATCTGATAGAAGAGCTAAATATTAGAATTACCTTCAGAAAACATCTTCTAACACTCTTCATATGGTAGATATCTAACTGTAAATTCATACCAAACAGTGGACCGTATGTGCTAAGACTTAATTCAGACAAGGATGCAATGCTAGTTTATGTCCAATAATTCCATTGGAATCTCTGGTGATATTCAGAATATCACATCCTAAATATATTTCAGCCATCTTGACACTAGCGGATAAGTTGATATGGTCAATTATCATATCCATAACCATATTTCTGCAGCAATCTTTTGCTCATACAGTTTTGCCCTTTGCTTTACGAAATGATGCATGCCTGTAGTAATGACACTAGTTTAATTATTTTACAACTTAACTGCCACTATGACACAAATGTAATAACCCTTAACTCCTATATAGAAGATTGACATTGATATACCTGCATACCTAACTTAAACCACCCATCAAAAAGGGAAATTGAATTTCCAGGTCCGGTATTCATGTAGCATCTTACAACAAAATATAAGGAGATCCTCCAACTAGCAATATTATGGATAAGTATACTACATATACTGCAGAAACTTTTTAATTTTTTCAAAGAGAGAAATAGCTACCTTCTTCCAAAATGGTCAATCCTAAGATACTAAACGATGATCAAAATGTCCTGCAATAGGCATAAACCACTCAATAAAAATAGTCGCAAACACTCACTGCTGTTGAGTAAAATCTCCACAATTTTAATATTTCCACTGCTTGCAGCAGAGTGCAGAGGTGCCCGCCTTCTTCGTCACAGCTGTTTACAACTGATGGGCTTGCAGCTGCTAGGACCCTTAATAATGTGTAATCTACGTAAATTAGAGAACAAGATTGTTGAAGAAACTACATGGGTTCTGGAAAGTATTTGACTTTATAAATTTCAAACTCAGTAACTCGAGGAAATGAAATTTTCTTAAGAAAAAACCCATAAAAGTACTGTATCAAGTGCCAGGCACAATGCCATGCTGTTCTCGAAAACACCGGAACCATACCTTCTACAAAACTGCATAGTAAAATGTACTATAAAATGACAGTATATTAAAAACGATATTGTTTTCATGGAATGTAAAAATGAATGTGTTTTTATAAATTAAGTAGATTGAGATTCCAAACAATGTAACGGCGTAAAGTAAATTAAGTGATAATAAATATGAAATTAAATAGAGATAACTTATATCACGATAAATCAGTTATGTATTCTCATATGGATACACAATCACATTTTGTCTGAGACAAACAAACATCTATTCTATAACTAAGATATAGAAAAATGAAGACTAGATAAAACAGATAATATATGAGTACCTTTCCAGTAGCGGTTGCCCCATTTCCCCGGTACCTTACCCTTCCCCGATTTCTTCAAGCTGCGAAATCGTAATTTATCCCCTCAATAATCAATTTACGAATAAATAATTACGATAATCCAAATGGGGTATAAGGTCTTACCATAGAAATACCTAGAGTCGCTTCAAAATCCCCAATTTGAGAATCCCAATTAATCAATAAACAAGCGCACTATTATTTTTCGAACAAAGAAAATAAATAGATAAAGAACATAGATCCCCAATTTGAGAACTCGATCATTATAGTTTTAGACCGAGCTAGGGCTCGCGTTGAATGAAAATCGCAGCAGCCACGGCGACGTCCACGATGTCATTTGATTGCTGCCGCCAAGGTTGGGAATAGGGATGACGGCGGTGGCGGCGGCGACGCTCTTGTAGTCGTCGCCGAAGGATGTTCAATGCCATCCAATGGGCGCGATGGCGAAATCGATGGCGGCGTTGTGCTATAAGCGATATGACGACAAATATGAAAAAAAAAAAGAATGTGAGAGATGGAGAAAGAGGACAATGCGTGTGTGTGTGCTGCGGTGTGTTGCGTCGTGAAGAAGGAGATGGCACGATGGTGAGCACCGGTGTTCTTTGGATTTGGATGCCATGCGGCGCGCTTTGCTCGGATTCCAACGACGATGATCGAGAGAGAGAGATTTGTTCTCTGCGTGCGGTGAGAATCGGAGGGAGGAATGAGGTATGCGGAGATAGGGAGGAGATGGCGGCAATGTGGTCATCACCGAAGGTGATCTTGCTTGGAAAAGGAGCGGTGGCGGAGTGAAGATGGGAGAGAGATGGATCGGTGGTTAAGAGAGTGGCGAAGAGGAAGATGAGCGGTGGAAATAGGCTGGGTTTTTAGAATTAATTTGTTAGGTTTTTTTTAATTTATGCACATAGACTACGCTTTTTGAAAACCGAGTGTATTGGGTATCAAAACACGCACATACACTATGCTTTTGTTAAGCGTTTGTTAAGCGTAGTCTTTACTTCATAAAGACTACGCATATTAAGTACACCGTAGTCTATATTTCAACAATTTTCGCACATAGACTACGGTTTTTACAAAAAAGCATAGTCTATACCTATAGACTACGATTTTTCAGAAAAAACGTAGTGTATGAGGTGTAGAGAAAAGGTAAAATGGTAGTAGTGAGAAAAAGCTCTACAATTCTATGATCTGTTTGAGGAGGAGAAGGTACAGGTGAATCTTGAGGAGAATTTGCACTTTCTTATTTTTCCTCTTCAGGGTGAGGATTTCTTCTTTTGGGTGGCATACTGCATTGCCAATGAATATCAAAATACAACATATCTTGTTTATCAAAAGCGGGAAAAAGGTTCTCAATCAATAAACTGGCTTATATCTCAAAGATCTGCACAATTGCTTATCACAAAGTTATGATATGAAATAATACAGCTGGATAGCAAAATATTCATATATATCAGGGGAAAAATTTGCCTCTTTGAGGACTTTTACAAAAGCAGGGAAAATTTTGCTATTTGAAGGTTTTCAGGCATATATATGCTTTGGCATTTCTGGCAAAAACATATTCGATACGGTTTCTCAAGCATGCTACCGCATCATAAGATATCTATAGGCATCACTAGTCTATATATATACACATCTATCTAATACATACACATATATACATATATATATGCATCTATACTATCTAAAACTGCCAGCTGTAGGGAAATCTAATTTTAACCCTCTCTCGATGATCTATCTTGGATGTTTAATTCACCATACATTGATTATATACCTAGCATGCACCTATATAGTTAATTGTAACACATTGGTGTTTTCTCGTGTTCACCGCGAATTTGTCGGACAAAATGAGGATTAAGACTCGTGCTTTGATCTTACGGGTCGTATCCCGCTTGCAAAACTCCAATGCCGAGTGAGAGCAATCTATGGAGAGTCTTGCAAAATTGCCTTCTTCCTCACACTTGAAAATTTCGAAAATCACAATATGCACACTATAATTTTCAAAATCTCTTAAAGATTAGGTTACTCGATTTTCTATCTCCTTATATTTATAATGCAACACCGAAACCTATTAGGATAGGATCTCGCATATCTAATAAATATAATAACATCTTTTCGAGATAGAGAGGATCGAGCGAGTCCCAATGGGACTCTATATGAGGTGGACGAATTTTATGCAGCTCCAGGCCTTGATGAGTCAGCCCAGAGATCAAATGCAAGGAATAAAGATGAGCATCAAATAAATTAATTATGTTATGTTCAGCCCAGAATATAAATTAATTCATAAATATTTATTCATGACACTAGAGAATAAATGATGACTTACCCCTTTATTTCGAAGTTGAGTCCCGCTTACACTTAGACTTCATGAATCCCGTATTTAAGATATCGCGTCCATTAATTATTTATAGCATTACATTGCTTAAAATAATTAATCTCTTTAATTCCTTAAATAATACCACACAACTTTATTATTGTACTTGAGATAACTCAACCTCCAGGGTTTAGTACAATAAACCTTTTGAGCACCTTAAGGGGACGTCATCATCCTAACGGATACGGTGACTCGATACAAGTAACTAGCATGACATACAAGCACTGCCACCACCCAAGATGCGAAGAATATTGGGTTATCTTATGTAACCCTCACCCATAACAAGCCAAAGTGATGGTCAACAACTCATATTCACCTAAAACCTTATCAAGGTTTAGATCAACGTAAAGTCACCGAGATCTAGGTTGTTCACGACGGTAAGATAGAAGAACTCATCCAACTGGATCCATCAATATGTCAGAGACGTACCGGTATAGACAAGCAACCAAAACTGCTTCCAGTATACAAATCCAACAATCTCCCACTTATACTAAAGCAAAACTTTTAGTATACAATGTGTCTCTCTACTAGCTATTACAAACAACACCATCACTTTACTTCTCCCTCTTATACAAAAAGTTTCCTTTCTAAGTGGTTGCTTGTCTATCTTTGGTGCGTCTCGACGTATTGATGGATCACGGTGAGATGAGTTCTTCTATCGACCGTCGTGAAGAACCTAGATCTCGATGACTTTACGTTGATCTAAACCTCGATAAGGTATTCGGTGGTATGAGTTCTTGACCATCACTTTGACTTGTTATGGGTGAGGGTTACATGAGATAACCCAAGATTCTCTGCATCTTGGGTGGTGGTTTGTATGTCATGCTAGTTACCCGTGTCGAGTCACCGTATCCGCTAGGATGATGACGCCCCTAAGGAGCTCAAAAGGTTTATTGTACTAAACCACGGAGGTCGAGTTATCTCAAGTACAATAATAAGGTTGAGTGGTACTACTTAAGGAATTAAAGATATTAATTATTTTAAGCGGTGTAACAATCAAATAATTAATGGACGTATGATATCTTAAATACGGGGATTTGTGGAGTTTAAGTGCAAGCCCGACTTAACTTCGAAAATTAAGGGGTAAGTCAGCATTTATTCTCTAGTGGTATGAATAAATGTTTATGAATTAATTTATGTTATGGGCTGAACATAAGATAATTAATTTATTTGAGGCCCATCTTTATTCCTTGTATTTGATCCCTGGGCTGGCCCATCCAGGCCTGGAGCTAATGAGATTTTCATCCCCCTCCCTTTAGAGTCCCTTTGGGACTCTGTCTTGATCCTCTCTATCTTATGTGATATTATTATATTTATTAGATATGCATAAATTCTATCTTGATAGGATTTAGGATTGCATTATAAATATAAGGTGAGAGAAAATCAAACCCTAATCCAGGAGAAGAATTTTCGAAAATCTCTAGGGAGGAAGAAGGCGAATTTCTATAGCACTCTACATAGATTGTCCTCACTCGGCATTGGAGTTTAGGCAATCGTGACACAGTCCAGAAGATCAAAGCACGAGTCTTGATCCATTCTTTCCCGACAAATTCGCAGGTAAACACGAGAAAACACCTACGTGTTGCAATTAATTATATAGGTGCATGCTAGGTATATAATCAATGTATGGTGAATTAAACATCCAAGATAGATCCTCGGGAGAGGGTTAAAATCATATTTCCCTACATACCACAGCCTATACCGACAACTCGTCCTAAAGTTGCCTCAGTTGTGATCCTTTTTATATCTCATTAAGCTTTACCAATCATACAGACTTCTGTGATCTTCTACACACTATATGATCTAACTTATATATGAGATAAAGGGACATACATATGCAATCAAGTAAACAATTGAGATAGGAGATTGTAATAGTGGTAATATGAATCATTGTATACAAGCTCAACCAAAACTGCTTCCAGTATACAAATCCAACACCAGCTTCCACTCTTACTGCTACTAGCTTCACTCTTCCCACGAAGCGTCATCATCATCATTATTTTCTTCTTCTATCTCTACTACTCCATTCTCACTGCCATCAACGGCTTCATTGGAGTCTCGCATCTCTACATCTTCCTCAATCTCAGGAGATAACGGATCAATAGCACGCTCGGGAAATGAGTACAAGGGAATTACTCCAGGATAAAGGATATCATGATCATTCACAAAAAGCATTTGACTGATATTTAGGGGTCAGAGCAGCTTGTGCCAACAATTGGTAAAACTTCGTGTTCATACATGAAAGATCTTGAGACACCCGAGGTCTCGATGAACTAGCTTAAGTCTCTTACGGGACCTCTAAGAAGAAGTCTCGAAACATGAGAGAAAGAATATTACGAATCGGTGTAGAATCATCACACCCAATTTCTTAACCAAGAGATTAGGCGTGACTTAGGGACTTAACATAAAAGTTTAGGACTAATGAGGAGTAAGAATTTCAAGGAGGTTGGGAAGGCCAAAAGTCGGGAGATGAATAGGTTCCATAGAATCCAATGAACACAAGAACTAACGGAAACATAATGATCAACAACAATCAATCTTTTCATGGAAGGGTTCCTTTTTACAAAAACAATAATTACATATCCATTTCTCAAGTCAGAGTATGGCAACAGAAAGGGTAGTTGAGTTACATGTGTGAAGACATATAACTCCGGGCAACAAAGTATAACAATTTACATAAGGTTTCTACTTATCAGCAAGGCAACTAAATGGACAACGATTTTTCCAAGACAACTTTCAACAAATTAAAACTACACAAATTCAACTTCAACAATTTCAAAGAATCATGACTACAATCCAATCAAACAGACCTTAGTAATCGAGAATATAACGAGTTCGATATCAACTTTATTCACAGATCAAAATGACCATTCAAACCAAGAACATTCTCAGCAATAATATAATAAGGAGTTCAACTCTATTATCACCAACATTAACATAAAGTGATTCGATCATAAGGCTAATCACAACATAACAACATTTACGAACAAAAACCACAGTGTCCCTTTCCAACTCCATCTCCGAAATCCAAGCTCAACCTGCATGTTTAGAAATACATGCAGGGCGTGAGTACATAAGCACTCAGTGGACACATGCCGAAAACAGTTAAAATTTTGCTCTTAGAGCTATAAGATTGACTTGCCATCGTTTTGCATTACGGGGTTTTAGTGAAAACCATGCATGCTTTTCAAAGTAAATACTTACTTGCTTTCATTTTCACAATTCTAAAACAAATGCATATGCATGATCTTTTCTCGCAGACATATTTCTCTTCCCTTATCCACGGATTACATCTATGTGTTGAGAAGTAGGCCTCCTTCTCAAACACGCTATGACCAAGGTCGCTATCCGACGTCGGTGCATTCTTTCATTCATTCATTTTCTTTCTTTCTCTTTCGGTGGACGATGCAACGATCATGCTCAAACATTTGGCAAGTCAATGAATTTAGAAGTCATGCAAGATACATAATGAAACAATATAAATTAGCACGTGCTATTATTTAGTTCGAAAGCCCACCTGCGCTTTTAGTCGATAAGCTTTACTATTCCTCCTGCCCTCCTTCCCTTCTTCCTTAACCGCTTCCCTTTCTCGATGTACCTTTAATTATTTGATAACATTAGTACACATATATAATATTCCTTATTTATCTAACTAAAATTTCTCTTTTCTTTCTTTTCATTTCTTAGGTTTTGTTTAGACAAATTTTGCCTAAACTTTTATTATGAAATTTAAGTCTTTTCGGTCATTCGTCCTTTATCCGAACATTGTATTCTTTTCTTAAGTTGTTCAAGCATAGTAGTTTCAATTAATCGCCTCACGTTAAACTTTTCACATAATTAAGTTGTAGGCCCTTATCTTTGTTAATATTAGTATTTTCTTACTATTAGTATACTTTTAGGTATATCAATTATTCTTTATCACTTATTAACATATAATTTATTTTCTTTATCATTAACTTTCCTTTTAACTTAATATGTTTATAAAATTCAATCTTTCACATTTTAGTTTTAACCTCCTCTATTAAGCTTCATTAGTCCTTATTTATATACTATATTCACAAATCATAAGATTTATAAAGAATAACATTAGAATTAAAATTCCCCTTTTTCCTCTAAGATTTTCGAAAATCTTACTATATGCATAACTATATTTTTCTTTCAACTTTCTTTCAATTCCTCATCTAATTATTATATATTAATCTTTCACAACAATAACAATAGCATATATAAGTTTTAACATAATTATGTCAACTAAACACCTAAACTAAAATTTTCCATTTTCAACATATGAACTTAGAAAATTCTAATTAATTCACCATATGCTTAAATCATCATATTAAACTCATATATCAAGTTAATTTAAGAAAATAAAATCAACATATCACTTCCCCAATTTTTAAAAATTTTCGAACACCTATATATATTCTAAATTTTTTTTTTTTTCTTTTCTTTCCATTTACTAATCTAAGCATGCTTTAACCATATAATCACAACTTATTTAACATAACATCAATAATTCCTTATTTTAGTCTAAGTACATAAAATAGGTTTTTTCAAATTTAATACAATTCCTACATCTATACTATCATAAATTCCTTAATTCCACACAAAATCATCAATTTTCAACTATAACATCAATATCCATTCATAATTGTCACAAAACCCATTAAAATTCTACACTAACATGCTCAAGAATTTCATAATTACATAAAAATTTCATGCTCAAAGATTGAAAGAGATTAGAATCATACCTTATTTAATCTTTGAATCAAGCTTTGAAGTGAAAATTGGGAAGATTTGAACTTAGAAAATTTTTAAAACTTAGTGTGTGTGATGTGTGTGAAATCGTGAGTTTTAGTGTGTAGGGTGGAGAATTTTTGAAAAATTTTCAAGAGTGTAGGATGGTGTATTTATAGATAAATTTTATTTAAATTTTCATTTAATTAAATAGAAGATTATTCATCAACTTAATAAATGCATATACTTGCTCTCCAAGTTTATTTAATGTAGACTTGCTTAGTCATTTAGTTTCTAGAACATATATATATTTATATATATACATATATTTATATAATATAAATAATATAATATGTGTATTTATTTCTCATTTGATACTACTAATCTTATATACATAACTTATATTCTAAATTTCTTACTTTATGACATTTTATACTTGCATATTTATTTAATTATGCTTATTATATATTAGGAACTACAACACCTAAATAGCAAAATTTAGTCATTTCTAAAAATTATAGAATTGATTTGATCCTTAAGATCAAATAATCAATCGACACATTATTTTAAATCATAGGCATGTTTATTATTATTTTTTTTATTTATTAAGGATGCAATGCCCTATTAAATCATTAATCATTAAATAATTACTAATTGAAAATTTGGGTATTACATTCCTCCCTTAAAGAAATTTAGTCCAAATTCATTACCTTAGATAAATAGTTCGGGATATTTACCTCATTTGTTCTTCTAGTTCCCAAGTCGCCTCATCCGAGCCATGATGCTTCCATTGTACTTTAACTAAAGGAATAGATTTATTCCTTAGTTGTTGTTCTTTATGATCTAGGATACACTCGGTCTTTCCTCGTAACTTAGATTTGGCTCAGAACTATTTCTTCGATGAACTATGTGTTTAGAATCAAACACATATTTTCGTAATGCGACACGTGGAATACGTTGTGTACATTGCTTAAGTTTGGTGGCAACGCACTTAGATGCTCTGGTCCGATTCTTTCCAAAACTTCGTATGGTCCTATGAATCTTGGTTTTAATTTCCTTTTATTCCAAATCGATGTCGCCCTTGGTTGGAGAAACTTTGAGAAAACTTTATCTCCAACTTCAAAATTAAGTTCATCGGCGGACATCTGCGTCTTTACTTTTGGCGATCTTGAGCTTCTTGAATTCTTTTCTTTATTTGTCGAACAATTTGATCATTTCTTCAATAGCTTCCTGACCCGGTATTTTTCTTTCTCCGACCTCATCCCAATATAGAGCGATCTACATTTCTTACCGTAGAGAGCTTCATATGGCGCCATGTCGATTGTAGCTTGATAACTATTGTTATAAGCGAATTACGCTAACTGTAAGGCTTGTTCCCATTGTTCGCCTCGATCCAACACTACGGTTTGGAGCATATCCTCAAGTATTTGAATAGTTCTTTCGTTTGTCCGTCCGTTTGAGGATGAAAAGCCGTACTAAATTCAATCGTTCCCAATTCTTCTTGGAAACTTGACCAAAATCGCGAGGTAAATTTGGAGTCTCTATCTCGAGGTGATAGATACAGTACTCCATGTAGCCGCATTATTTCATGAACATATATTTGAGCTAATTTGCTAGCTCCATAGGTAATGTGAATTGGGATGAAATGAGCACATTTGGTGAGACGATCCACAATCACCCATATAGCCGTGTTCCCACGCTTTGATCTTGGTAGACCGTTACAAAATCCATGGCGATGTGGTCCCATTTCCATTCGTGAATTTCTAAGGGTTGCGCTTCCCATATGGTCGTTGATGTAATGCCTCGACTTGTTGACACGCTAGACATCGCTCCACAAATAATGCTATCTCCTTCTTCATTCGGTCCACTAATTGTTGTTTAAGATCTTGATACATTTTCGTGCTTCGGTGTCACGACCCATTCGGACCAACCCGAACCGGAGGCGACTAATACTAGGAGTAGTATTTTAGGGATTACACGGTAAAATAAACATGCATAAGAATAAACTAACATGCTTGAGCGAATATAAGGTGATGTTATAATGTTTTTGAAAAGGTTTAGGCCATCGGACCCCAAAACTTGGCACGATCCGATGGGCCTCGATAGTTCATAACATAAAACATAAATAAAGGAGTTCGAGTATAGCGGCGAAAGTGTGTGAATACATATATGACGATATGCATTCAAGGTATAACCCAAACATTCAAGTAAATCGGCGAGGTCACTAGACTCCTCAACACATCCCCATCATCACCATCAGAGCTCAACTGCACATTTAAAACAAACATGCGGGCTAAGTACAAGAAATTGCACTCGGTGGACTTATGCCGAAAACATTTGATGATATTTGGATTACTGCGCCAATATCGAGTAAGTCAAAGGGTTTTAGTTAAAATGCCTTGGCTTACCAAATCATTCGGTTAAATAAACATAGCACGGCGGCATTTTCTTGGTGTGTATGGTCCGTATCTCATAGTCACAATACATAATAATAAATAATTAAATAAGCGTCGAGAGGAGGCCTCCCATCTACGACGCCGTGACCGGCCGTAATCCCGACACAAAGACACTCTGCAAGCATATGTTAACACAACAGTATAGTTCCAACCTTCACGCCAATCCTAGCTGGGCATTTATCATCCGCACGGACCCGACATTAAAAGGTTGGGTGCTACCTCAACAAATGATATAATAGTTCCAACCATCTCCACACTTTACCCGGCATAACAGATAGGATCCATACACAAAGCGAAATATTTTTAGCGGTAATGTAGTAAAACATTTGTTAAGCAGTTGTAGGATAAGTCTTGTAAATAAACTCATTTGATATAACAAGAAGTCACGTTTTAGTGGGGTGAAAAGGCCCACATTTTGAAGATAAGAAGCCCACCGGACTACGGTTCGTTGTAAAGTCCTAGTTCGATCGTTCGTCCAAAATCCGTCGTTGCGTTTGCGTCCACGCTTCTCGAAAAAGCGAGGCTTTAGTACGTCGCTCAAGTCTATCGAGACTCTCGAAAACTTAAGATAACTTTGATATTTCATATCGATGTGAGACTGAATTCCTTAGTGAATTGATACGCCTCTAATCGTATAACATTGAATTGTTCTCGATTCGCCGAGATACGTTCAACGTATTGACGCGTTTCGATATATGGATTTCATTTGTGAAATCCTTTCTTACTAATGAGGTATCATACTCAATTAGTATATCTTCGCAGCGTCTTGGCGTATTTATAACGATATAATCGCACGTTTGACCTCGAAAAGTCAACGAAGTCGACCTTTGATCGACAAAGTCGATGATTTTGACTTTTAAATAGTAATTCTTACTATTTTGCTTTATAAATCAATTTAATCGATTTGAAAGCGTAAAGTCCTATTCCTCGATTTATCTTGTAAATCAAGGACTCATAATTATTTTCGCATTTTAATAATTCTTTTATAATTAAAAGCGTATTTTGGTTTTAAACGTTACAAAATGAGCGTTAAGTCTCAAACATAGCAATCTATGTTTATAAAATTTTGTAATATTTGAAAACTGTCCAGAATATTATTTTACCAAAATTTATATTTAAACAGTTTTAAAAGTATTTAATATCCTTATTAATTATCGAAATTTTCGATAATTGTCCTAAAAATAGCAAACGACCCTTGAAAAATTTTCTAAATTAATATAGTGTATTATTATACACTATGGTCCAGAATATGAATTTATCAAATTCATATAGTACTGTTTGCTATTTATTTATATATATACATATATAAATATTCACGGTAATTCCAATAAATAGGAATAATCATCCAAAAATTTCCAAAATTGATATATACCTATTATAATGTCCCAACATCAGTATATAATATTTTCATAACCCATAGTTCATCATAACTATTTATTTCTATATATATAACAATATTGCACACGGTAATTATAGGATAATTACCAAATAAATAGTAAACAATTTCTAAAAATTCTAAATAATTTCCAATATCAATAAACATTATATTATAACATTGTAACATCATAACATCAACCAAAACCATTTGAATCATCACCATATGGAGCTACAAGCTCTCGGCTTTTTTGAATAAAAATGGTATTTGATTTTCAAAAATTCTAATAATTTCACACAATGTATAAACAATATACTAAAGCATTAATACACCATTGCATGTTCAAAAATAAAATCATACACCAACATATACAACTATATGGTTCACGGTATTTTTGAGAAATAAAGTATATGATTTTCAAAAATTCTAATTAAATCATAGGACATATAATCAAGGTTCTAAAGCATTACTACACCATTACAAGTTTGAAATAAAAATTATACATTAATGTACATGCATACATTGTTCACGGTATTTATGAGATTTAAGCTAGGGTTTTTGAAAAATTGTCAAATACATTCCTATGTGTTCTAACCACATTATATAACAATAATCAAAGCTAAAAACACCTAAGAACATTCGGTCATCACCATTCCATTTTTCTATAGTTTTCGAAAATTATTTCAAATATAACCTATGGTTTCGAAAATCATAGTTATACAAGCTAAATCCTTACAAACATTTCATATACAACATCTCATATTCATACTCATATTTTTAAAATGAAATCAACAAGAACATAAATATAACCATAGCTCATGCTCAAGAACACTTAAACATATATGTATATCTATACAAAACTTTCGAAACACACCTACACATCAAAACAGTTTTCGATTTTTCTTGAATAAATGGAGAGGGAAATCGGTGCTAATGTCCATGTATTACCTTAGGAATGGTGTTGAATCACAAGGACAATGCTAGGTATCAACCTTGGTGAAGGAATGAAGAAGAGAATAGAAGAGAAAATTTTTAGAAATGAGAGGTGTTGCTCTCGGTTCTTAGGAGCAGAATTTGGGAGAGAATAGAGAGTGTTTTTGTGTGTTTGAAGTGTTTGGGGAAGGATAATGAGTGAAGAAGTGTAAGAGTCCTTCCTATACCTATCTCCCTCTCTCACACTCGATTTTTACAACCAAAAGGAACAAAATCTGCAGCACATTTTTGGGGAGTGGTATGTGATGATTGAAGAGTGTTTAAGGAGCTATTCATGTATTGGGCAATTTAGTGAAATTATTGTGCATGGGTGAAGGGCGGCGCATGGGGGGTTCAAGGGGCTGTTTTAATTTTAAAATACTCTTAATACATGTATTAATCATAGTATAGTTCATAGATATATAATACATGCCATAAAATAATTAAAACATAATATATGCAAAATTGATATTACTGATCAATTATTGAAAAATAGGATTAAAAATATAAATTACACTATTATTGATACTCATGTAATTTTAGTCCCAAATATACACATATATATCATAATATATGATTTAGATATTAAATAATAGCATAGGATATAATTATTACATTTCATGAATAAAAACCCTAATTTACATGAAGTTTGGGTTTAATTTTTATAAAAACTGAATCCTTCGATTTTATGGCTGAAAATCTGATTTAATGCTTAATATTATTCATATATATCATATTATAAAGTTTAGATACCATAGGATAATTTAATGGTATCATTTCATGTGATAAAACCACTTATTTATAAGATTAGGGTTTTGAAATTTGATTCGAAATAATCGAGTTTAATAACTCAAATATTGATTTTAATAATCATTAATACTGTAATTATAGAAAATAATAATAGGAAATTAATTATTATAATTTCCGAGCATTAAACTCATTTTTCAAAACGCCTCTCAGGCGTTAACGTTCAAAACGCCTCAAAGCGTTCAAATCGACTCATCTCAAAATGGTCGCAGAAGTTCATACTTACTAAGTAAATATATTCCATTTAATAAAGGAATTAAGATGGAAATTAATTCCAAGCTTCACCGCTCGAAATTTTCATGAAAAGGCGACGTTCGATCTGCGTTTGACGCGTTTAAAAATATTGATTTAATCATTTCGTAATATTTCAATCCTTTAATTCACAATCCTTATTGAATTATGAAAAGGAATTCGTTATAACGATATCGTATCGAAGTCACAAGATTCGATGTCGTAAAAGTTAATACACAAGAAAACCCTAATTACGACTCGTAATACCGTAATCGTATATTCGTTTCTTTGGAATATTACATCCGAGTGCGATGTATAAGCGAATTATGAGCTTCACTCATAATTTCATCCTTTAGTTTCGGGTTATCGGTATCACTATTACGCTTCGAACATAATTGCATTGTCCCGAGCCATGATGAGTCTTGTAGTCCCTCCGCTACGATCTTGGCTCGTAACTTCTCCAATTGTTCATCTTGTCGTTGAGCATTAACGATCCTCGCCCTAAATCTGGTACAACCACTAAAGTGGATATGATACTCGCGGTGGTATCGGTGGAAGTACTATTTCTATCTTTAACTTTTGAAATCTTTAATCAACTCTTGTTCTTGGGTGAGAATCATTCCTAGTCGCCTTGACTTTTTCGACTCAAAGCATCCGCAACTCGTTCGGTTTGCGGGTGATATTTGATTTCACAATCATAATCTTTGACGAGTTCAAGCCATCTTCTTTGGCATGTTCAAATCTTTTGTTCAAAGAAGTACTTTAAACTCTTATGATCTGTGAAAATTTCACATTTCGAGCCATCGATAGTGCCTCCAAATCTTCAATGCATGGACTACCGCACTAATTCTAAGTCATGCGTTGGATAGTTAAGTTCAATGCGGCCTCACCGTCGTGAAGCATAGCGATGACTTTTCCTTTTTGCATAAGTCTGAATCTAGTCCGTTCTTTGACGATCGATTATAGAGGTAAATTCTTGATCGGGTTCCGGTGCACAACACCGGTGTCAGTAGTCAATCGCTTCTTAAGTTCTTGAAAACTTTCTTAGCATTCCTTGGTCCATCAAATCTTACTCCCTTCCGGAGTAATTGAGTCATTGGTCTTGCGATTTTGGAGAAGCCTTCGATGAATCGTCGATAGTAGCCTGCCAATCCTAAGAAACTCCGAATTTCATTAGGTGTCGTAGGTGATCTCCATTCTTGTACCGCTTGCACCTTGGAAGGATCTACTTTGATTCCATCAGCTGATACAATGTGGCCAAGGAAGTTTACCTCTTTCAGCCAAAATTCACATTTGCTAAATTTGGCGTACAACTTTTCACCATAGAGTTTCTAATACAACTCTTAGGTGTCTCTCATGTTCTTGTTCATCTCTTGAGTGAGACAAGAATATCATCGATAAATACTAGGACAAATTTATCGAGATACTCGTGGAAAACACGATTCATCAAATCCATGAACACGGCAGAGCATTGGTTAGTCAAAAGGCATTACTACAAACTCATAGTGACCGTATCGTGTTGAAAAGCCGTCTTAGGAATATCTTACGAGCAATTTTCAATTGATGATACCACGATCTTAAATCAATCTTAGAGAAAATACTAGCTCCTTTAGTTGATCAAATAGATCATCTATCCGAGGCAACGGATATTTATTTTTCAAGGTGAGCTTATTCAATTCTCTATAATCGATACACATTCTTAGGGTACCATCCTTCTTTCTCACGAACAAGGCGGGCGCTCCCATGGAGATACACTTGGGTCGAATAAACCCTAAGTCCAAGAGTTCTTGAAGTTGGATTTTCAACTCTTGCAACTCTTTAGGAGCCATCCGATAAGGGGCCTTTGAAATAGGTCTTGATCCGGGTTCTAGATCAATCGGAAATTCAGTTGTCTATCTTGAGGCAATCCGGTAACGTTTGGGAAAACATCCGGATATTCACGAACTCAGCACATCTTCAATTCTTCGTTCCTTCTTATTGTCAAGAGTTAAATGTGCAAGTAAGCGCAATTGTCCTTATTCTCAATAATTTCTCGGACTTATTCTTTGAGATTATGGGAATTCTTCTTTCTTTCATCTCAACACCGTAGAAGCGGTGGGTTCTTTTCTGGAGGATGGAACGAAATTTCTCGTTGTTCACATCGAATTACGGCATGATTTTCCGTTAACCAATCCATTCCTAAGATAATATCTACATCCCACATTGATATTACTTGTAAAGATCTTGCTTTCAATTTGAGAGTTCCCAACTCAAATTCTAAGTTGGAACATATGTGGAAATTATGTAGATTTACCTAAAGGAG
Organism: Salvia rosmarinus; assembly: GCA_036937905.1. Taxonomy (NCBI): domain Eukaryota; kingdom Viridiplantae; phylum Streptophyta; class Magnoliopsida; order Lamiales; family Lamiaceae; genus Salvia; species Salvia rosmarinus. Next base: position 92,196 of record JAODLM010000630.1, read on the forward strand.
TCATTACTTTCGATCCCAGTTACTTGGCTCTATGTTCAGAAACAAACACATCTATACATGTCGAGAAATAAAAGAACGCCAAGCTCCCGTATCAAAGAAATTACAATAGGAATGCCGTTTAACGTTCCCATACCTGCCAAGTTTTCAGCATTTTGTTCTTGTTGCCTTGGATTTAAGGCGAATGCCCTCTGATATTGAGGTTGAGTTTGTTGAGGCTGTGGTGGCAAAATCATCGGGTATTGAGGTACTGCTGTTGATTGAGATGGATGTTGAAAGCTACCACCTATGGCCTTCATTTGTGGCATTTGTTTAGAGGATGACTTTCTTCCACTTTCCGGTAATCTTTGTCGGGTTGGGCAATTATTGGCATAATGACCCATTTGACCACACCTGTAACAGGTATTGGTACCCCATTTACAGGTTCCTGTATGAGCTTTGTTACATTTTGGGCACAACGGTATCCTGGGAAGGTTTGGAATTGGCGGCAATTGAGTTTGGAAGGGTGGTCGGGAAGAACTTGAATTAGAATGGTTTGGTCGTTGCCAAGGTTTCTTATTTGGAAAGTCTCTTGTTTCCATCTTCGTTTCCTTTAAAACGTTGATTGTGGGCATCAACTTTTGTGGGGTTTGACTTTGGGATGGACTTGGATTTGGTTCGAGCCATCTTTTCACTGCATCTCTAATTCCATGTCTAAAGCTCATTCAAGGTTTGACATATGAAAGGCAGGTTGACTTGCCAAATGATCCTTATTTCTTGGCGTAACCACGAGCGAAACAACTCAGCCATCTTCTCGTCGGTTTCTATCACGACGGAGCATAACGTGATAGAGTGCGAATTCTCTATCATATTACGCCACGCTTTTCTTTCCTTGTTTGAGGTTCATGAATTCGATTTCTTTTTGTTTCTTATAACTCAGGAATGTATTTTACTGAACAATTCCTCCTTGAATTGTTCCTGTAAAGTTTTCCAATCTTTACGGAGTGAGAGTCTTTTGGCGTGATTCCCACCAAAATCACCGGTCCTTTTAATTGAAAGGATATGCACAAAGACATTCCTTATCGAGCATTCTAAAAATTTGAAGATTCTCTCCATCGCCCGAACCCATTCCTCTCGCTTCGGCGAGGTTTCGATCCCATAGAATGATGGTGGATTTTGTCGAAGGAATAATTGGAAATTTTCTAGTGTTTGGAGGAGGGGTGAGTTCGGGGTAGGTTGGGGTATGTTTTCAGGCTTGTTCTTACATCATAGGATTTCGGTTTGGCGTCTTGGTGGCATCTCGCATTTTAAATTTATGAGAACAATATGTATCTGATTGGTATGTATGATATTTATAAGAAAGCGAGTAAAGTGTCGGGTTTTAGCAAATAGAATTGCATGGAAACAAATTTGCATAATTGTATAAACAAGAGGTTCAAAGTTAAGCGAAAACAACAAGCAACATATCATAAATATTTACATATCATGGAAAATTGCCTCTAAGAGGACTTTTACATTAGGAAAATTTTGCCTTAGCGAGTAGGCATCGGAAATTCTTCTATCCGATCTAGATTAACTTTATACATGCATGCTATTTACATAAATCCTACTTCATTACCTATTCACAAATGTACAAAACTACTTGTTAATTTCTTCAAATTTTAATCCATCCTTGGCCATATCATTTCCATCGTCAGGCCCAATGCTTCATTCTCATCGTCCATTCTTTCGACTTACGTATTTGTGTCGGCATGTTTTGGATTCTCTTCCTCCCACACCTCTTCAATGCATTCATCCTCGATGGAGGGTCACAAAACGTTTAACTTTAGATTTAGGATGAAAATAAAACTTATTTCAGTTTCCGGAGAAAAGGATCCTTGACAAATGGCGGATCATTAAAATCAAGAGGTTGTACTTGAGTGGTACCAACTGGTTGTACAAATTCGAGTTCATATTTAAAAGATCCAGTGAGCCACGTGGGTCTAGATGTTCGACTTCAACCTCAAACCGATTTTCTTCAAGAAGGGATGTGTTTGGGGATTCATATGGTATGGCTTGCGGTGGAGGAACATCTGCGACTATAAGGTGATTATACCATGTTAAGTTATCGGTGAAGTCATCAATGTCCATATCATAATCAAAATCAACATGATCAAGTTCTTGAGAGGAAGGTCTTACGCAATGTGTTCTTCAGGGGAAACTCTTCTTCAAGAAGGTCCAGATAATTACCATGAACAATAGGGCTCAATTCGGAGGAGTACTATCATCAAGCAGATGTAGCGTGGTCGGGAAGAAGTGGTAGGATTGGTTGGTACAACTTGATCTTCATAGAAAGGAATATCGAGGTTTCCATTAAAGATTACGAATTTGTCGAATCTATTACGGGATGTACTAGATTCGCCCACTCAATTGAGGTTCATTTCTTTCAATGGGAATATTTGATGTTAGGATGTTATAGATGGCAAAACAAAACCTTCCACGGAGGATAATTGCCGGAGGTGGACTGCGGGTAGCATTATATTGTCTTGAATGATTTCTACAAATTCGGAAGATCGGCAAAGTTATGATATTCAGCAACAAAATCTATGGCAACTACAGCTGCCCATTCTTGCCATCCTGGTGGTAGAACCCGTACTAATTGCATGATGCCATCCAGGTCTGTCACTGCAATTCCCCTAACTTGCATCCACAATTCCACAAATCTATCTAGGAATTCTACAAAGTTCTGATTTTCCTCCATACGATATTCATAGAACGGATCATCCTTCCAATAGTAAGAGGTCTCGGTCTTTGTACTCTTTAGGGTGTCCTTATAGGCCTTGCCATCCTAACATAGAATGTAATTACTAACTAAAATGTGTTGATCTTAATATACTTAAATACTTGAAACTAAAATTTACTTATCATAGTTCAACACGTACTTCACATAGCGATCATATACATGCTTTATCAATTATATAAAGAACTTGATCATATGAATGTAAAATGCAAGACTTTATCCAAAAGCATGGCTTTATCAAATAACTTTCTTTTCTAAATGCTCATTATAAAATTTTCATCTTACTTACCTGGTTGAGCTGGCGGAGATGGATTTGGAACAACGTGCTTTACGCACTCTACTTACATTAGGAATTGAAATGAATCACATAGTAACTAACCCCATAGAACCATGCTCGATACCAATCATCACATTGATTTCTTAACCAAGAGATTGAGGTGTGACTTAGGACTTAACATAAAAGTTTAGGACTAATGAGGAGTAAAATTTCGAGGAGGTTGGGAAGGCCAAAGTCGGAGATGAATAGGTTCCATAGAATCCAATGAACACAAGAACTAACGAAACATAATGATCAACAACAATCAATCTTTTCATGGAAGGGTTCCTTTTACAAAACAATAATTACATATCCATTTCTCAAGTCGAGTATGGCAACAGAAGGGTAGTTGAGTTACGTGTGTGAAGACATATAACTCAAGGCAACAAAGTATAACAATTTACATAAGGTTTCTACTTATCGGCAAGGCAACTAAATGGACAACGATTTTCCAAGACAACTTTCAACAAATTAAAACTACACAAATTAACTTCAACAATTTCAAAGAATCATGACTACAATCGAATCAAATGGACCTTAGTAATCGAGAATATAACGAGTTCGATATCAACTTTATTCACAGATCAAAATGACCATTCAAACCAAGAACATTCTCAGCAATAATATAATAAGGAGTTCAACTCTATTATCACCAACATTAACATAAAGTGATTCGATCATAAGGCTAATCACAACATAACAACATTTACTGAACAAAACCACGGTGTCCCTTTCCAACTCCATCTCCGAAATCGAGCTCAACTGCGTGTTTAGAAATACATGCGGGCGTGAGACATAAGCACTCGGTGGACACATGCCAAAAGTTAAAATTTTGCTCTTAGAGCTATAAGATTGACTTGCCATCGTTTTGCATTACACAGGGGTTTTAGTGAAAAACCTGTGCATGCTTTTCAAAGTAAATACTTACTTGCTTTCATTTTCACAATTCTAAAACAAATGCATATGCATGATCTTTGTCTGCAGACATATTTCTCTTCCTTATCCACGGATTACGTCTATGTGTTGAGAAGTAGGCCTCCTTCTCAAACACGCTATGACCAAAGGTCGCTATCCGACGTCGGTGCATTCTTTCATTCATTCATTTTCTTTCTTTCTCTTTCGGTAGACGAGCGATGCATCATGCTCGAACATTTGGCAAGTCGATGAATTTAGAAGTCATCACAATACATAATGAAACAATATAAATTAGCACGTGCTATTATTTAGTTCGAAGCCCACCATCGTTTTTAGTCGAAGCTTTACTATTCCTCCTGCTCTCCTTCCCTTCTTCCTTAACTGCTTTCCCTTTTCTCGATGTACCTTTAATTATTTGATAACATTAGTACACATATATAATATTCCTTATTTATCTAACTAAAATTTCTCTTTCTTTCTTTTTCATTTCTTAGGTTTTGTTTAGACAAATTTTGCCTAAACTTTTATTATGAGAATTTTAAGTCTTTTCGGTCATTCGTCCTTTATCCGAACATTGTATTCTTTTCTTAAGTTGTTCGAGCATAGTAGTTTCAATTAATCGCCACGTTAAACTTTTCACATAATTAAGTTGTAGGCCCTTATCTTTGTTAATATTAGTATTTTTCTTACTATTAGTATACTTTTAGGTATATCAATTATTCTTTTATCACTTATTAACATATAATTTATTTTCTTTATCATTAACTTTCCTTTTAACTTAATATGTTTATAAAATTCAATCGTTAACATTTTAGTTTTAACCTCCTCTATTAAGCTTCATTAGTCCTTATTTATATACTATATTCACAAATCATAAGATTTATAAAGAATAACATTAAATTAAAATTCCCTTTTCCTCTAAGATTTTGAAAATCTTACTATATGCATAACTATATTTTCTTTCAACTTTCTTTCAATTCCTCGTCTAATTATCATATATTAATCTTTCACAACAATAACAATAGCATATATAAGTTTTAACATAATTATGTCAACTAAACACCTAAACTAAAATTTTCCATTTTCAACATATGAACTTAGAAAATTCAAATTAATTCACCATATGCTTAAATCATCATATTAAACTCATATATCAAGTTAATTTAAGAAAATAAAATCAACATATCACTTCCCAATTTTAAAAATTTTGAACACCTATATATATTCTAAATTTTTTTTTTTCTTTTCTTTCCATTTACTAATCTAAGCATGCTTTAACCATATAATCACAACTTATTTAACATAACATCAATAATTCCTTATTTTAGTCTAAGTACATAAAATAGGGTTTTCAAATTTAATACAATTCCTACATCTATACTATCATAAATTCCTTAATTCCACACAAAATCATCAATTTTCAACTATAACATCAATATCCATTCATAATTGTCACAAAACCCATTAAAATTCTACACTAACATGCTCAAAATTTCATAATTACATAAAATTTCATGCTCAAAGATTGAAAGGAGATTAGAATCATACCTTATTTAATCTTTGAATCAAGCTTTGAAGTGAAAATTGGGAAGATTTGAACTTAGAAAATTTTAAAACTTAGTGTGTGTGATGTGTGTGAAATCGTGAGTTTTAGTGTGTAGGGTGGAGAATTTTGAAAATTTTCAAGAGTGTAGGATGGTGTATTTATAGATAAATTTTATTTAAATTTTCATTTAATTAAATAGAAGATTATTCATCAACTTAATAAATGCATATACTTGCTCTCCAAGTTTATTTAATGTAGACTTGCTTAGTCATTTAGTTTCTAGAACATATATATATTTATATATATACATATATTTATATAATATAAAATTAGTGGTGCTTAAACATATTATTTGTGGTGCGTAGACCTTAATTATGTTTAAGGTAACCAACAAATTAAATAATTACAATTAAAATCGATTCATAGATCGAAAACTAGAGAAATAAAAAAATTAGTAACTAGTCTTAAACCAATTATTAGGGTTTTAGACCTTAATAGCCTAAACATAAAATGAAAGATCGAGAATGAATCTCAACAAAAGTTTCATTTCTAGAATTCTCTCACGAAAACATGTGAGAAGCGAAAGAATGAGAATTTTTTCTAGCATCTCTCGGAAAACATCGATCTCAAAAGTACTATTCACACTAGCGGATCAACTTTCAGTCCGTGCTAATCATAAAAATTATTGATAACAATCAAAATCAAGGAGGAATATATTATTATGAATTTAGAATTCATAAGAATCAATTTCTGAAAGAAATTCCTGAAGAACTTAACCGAACGCCGGGAATATATACCGGAAAAACCCTAAACTGATCCGAACGACTCGAAACTCGAACCAAGGGTCTAAATCAATAAGAAATGATTTATAAGACTCAAATTAATTATGAAAGCTCAAGAATTCAATATAATTTCGAATGAGCATAATTTAATCGTCGGACGCTGTTTTTCAGCGATAACTCGGAATTGACTTATCGGATGCCATCCGAACTTCATGAAATTATTATAAACTATGAAATAAGTCTTTTTAAGGCTATTTAAGAAAATAAAACCTTAAGGTTCCGAGAAATCAATCGAAAGTGCGATAAAACTTAAAGAGTCGGTATTAACATGCCAAATCGGGTAATTTGACAATTCATTCTCCCAACTACCACCAAGACCCCCAAATGAGCTCACAAAAAATCTTTTGGCTGCCAAGATAGCAGCATTTTTCCATTTGCCCTCTCTCTTTGGAACCCATTTTCTCTAAAATTCAAATCCTCTCTTTTGTTCTTTCATGTTCTAAGCTTTAATCCCCCATTTCAAACCATCCAACTCTCAAAATCAGTTTATAAGACCATAAAAACATAGTATTCATCATCCTCTTCCATCCTAATGGAGTGGAATGTTTTTAGAATTATTTTCATTTTGAAACCCTAGTTCGACCTCCCCAAATTTTGTGGCTTTTGAGCCATCAAATGCTCTCAAGACATGAATGAAATATTCTTAGAAATATGTTCTAAGGCTGTATTTAAAATTTGGAATTTTTGGAGCATGTTTGTTATTTTTCGATTTTGTTATAATTTCTTTTTATAGGATATAAAGCATGCTTTTGTGAATATTATTTGATATTGTTGCTTGTTGATGTGTTAGGAGCATGTAGAATAAATATGAGAATTTTTGGAATTTTCTTGTATTTATTTTGATTTTATTTGTTGGAAAATAGTTGAGGTATAGTGTTTAATATATGATATGAACATCATATATTAATCTTGAAATTATTGAAACACTACTCCTATTTTTCACAAATGGACAGAATTTATTTAAGTATTTTTAAGCCATTGTTTGATTTTATTTGTTGAGAAATAGTTGAGATATAGTGTTTAATATATGATATGAACATCATATATTAATCTTGAAATTTTTGAGACACTACTCCTATTTTTATGAAAAGGCCGAAACTATGTATAAATATTCTAAGATTTATTTGATTTTTATTTGTTGAAAATAATATGATATGTGATGTTTAGAAATAATATGAACCTAATATGCATTGTTGAAATTTATTGAACACATATACAATATATGTGTGAGGACAAAAGAATTCAAGCATTTAGTTCATATTATAAATATTTAGTTGAGGTTTAAAGTTAATATTACATGTTTATTGCATATTATAAACATATGGTGAAGTGAATGGAATTTATTGAATATATATGTATATATATTATAATTATCGAAAATATACATGTAGTAAAAAGCATGTGTTTTAATTTTAATGTATGATATGAGATGATATTTCATGTTTAATGTATGATATGAGCATGATATGATTTTTGTGGAATTTATTGAACACCAAAGTTCAATAAATTGAAATTGCCGAAAATATAATGCTTATTTACTCATGGTTTAAAATTTTATTTGATGATATGGAGTTGGTAATTAAATTCTATAGTATGATAGGAGTATAACATGATTTTATTGAAATTTATTGGATACTTATGCTAATTATTGCTAATTATAAAAAACATAGCAAAATGGTTAAGTATGAGTTGATTTTAATTGTGAATGATGCCATAGTAGTTAATCTATAAGTTTAGAATAAATGGTTGTGATTATGATGAATGAATGGAACACTCATGCACACATACACAATGGTTGTGTATTATGTTAGAAATTAGGGTTTTCTAATGCTTTAGTATAATATATGTTGTGTATGGTGTTGAATGGTTATATTTATGTTGTGCCGACAAACAAAACCCCAAACGTAAACAACATAGTACTTTATGTACGAGAATCCAAAAGAAATCGACAAATTTTGATAACTTAAGAAGGAATTAATGAGAATCGAAGTTAGACACAAATTAGGGCTTGCTATTAATAATAGGATACTCAAACGTGAGTTCCTAAGTTAAAGAAACCAAAAACCGAGTTACAACGTTAATACTCAACAACGACAACCTAATACGATGTTAGATTGAGCGTTAAGACAACTCGACAACGAATAGCGATTATACAACTTATATAATCTCCGACAAGTTAAGAGAAACGAACAATGTCGTAAAGTGTAAGCAAAGATTCAAACATAAGATGTCAATCCTTATGTCTCAAAGGTCGAGTTAGTATTCACAAAGGACTCCATTAATTCCTAAGTATTTATTTACGCGATGGCATGAGATATCTCGAATCATAAGTCAAGATTCCTTTCATTCATCGTGTTGATACGACAAGTCGTCAAGCATAACCTACTAAGACGTAACTATAATTGTTAAGTCTAGTTAGTGGCTTGAGAATATCCTAATTTACCAATCATAACTTGACTACCGACAATCTATAACGTAATAACGTTAGAAGAACACTAAGGTTAGAGTCGAGGTTAGACTCGTAGTATATGACTCATAAGTTGAGGTTCGTCTATGGAAGACGAAGAAATATAGTTTGGGAATTGAGAATGTAAGATAATAGAAATTATCTTAAAACCATCACATGAAATCATAAAGAAACCCTAATTGGGAACTTTAAGTCGTAATTTATAAACGACCTTCGATCGATAGAAAGAATCTAAGAAAGGTTATTTTCTTATGAAGGGTTTGATCGTACGTAGTTGCCGAGGAAGGACAACCACACCCTGCTCACTTAGAACTATTAACTTCGGACTAGCAGGTGGGCTCTCTTGAAACAAAAATGACATGCATGTCTATCTCAAAGCATGATTTACAAAAGCTTTATGAAATATTATTACATAAACTGTTATTGACTGCCAAATGTTTATGTTTTGTTGTGATCCTATCTGAGATTGGTATATCCAATGTGGTATGTGAATGAGTTGGTCCACCAACGTTAAAAAAGGGTAACGATCGGATCCGACTTAGTTAAGGACTAACTCGGATTGTGTACACGTGTGACTGTGTGTTAAGGTTAGCTACCTCGACCGGTCACGGCGACTATGTGTAGGTGGCCACCTCCATAGTGCGTGAATGAATGAATGAATGATCAGATATGGAACAACGTGGATGAAATTGTTCGACGACACTTTTGGAAAATGATAAAATGTTTGATAGGCATGAGTCTTTCAACTAAAATCCTCATGTGCTATTGTGGGCAGTTCAATAACTTTACAAAGAAAATGTTTTCGGTAATGAGTCCACTGAGTACTTTTGTACTTAGCCCTGCATCTCGTTTTTGATGTGCAGGTTGAGCAAGGATTGATGATGGGTGCGAGGTGGTGCAGAGTGGCAGTTGTTTTGTTGCTTTAATAGAAAGGATTTCTAGAACCTTGGGCATGTATCGTCATATGCATGTCCACACGTTTATTGCTGCTAACTCTGATATTGTTTGGTGTCTTTTGATTATAACTGCTTTTCATATCGTGTTGAACTTGAGGTCGTACCTCGTTCCTTGAATTGCGCCCTGATTGGGTTATATTTGAACATTGAACCTTTTGGCAAGTCCTTCTGTGACTTGAGTTGGTATTGAAATAGCTTATTCCTTTCAGTCTATGCATTATTGAGTAGTTTAATGGTTAATTGTATTGATTAGTTATGTATATATCCGCTGCTTTATCATACCAGTGACGATCCATATGATCCGTACTTCTTTGAGAAGTCGGGTCGTCACAAAGTGGTATCAGAGCACTTGTTCGCTCTGAACCCTAGAAACCCTTTCCTTGAATCCTAAGTTGAAAGTTGAGTCTAGAAATTGTTGGTGTTTGACTGCCACTACACTGCACTCCATCGTCGTCCTGCTCAACGAGGAAAAATGTAACTATCTCAACTAAAAGTTATTTTGAAATGATGGAAGTATATGAAATGTGAAATGGACTTACAATATTGCCTTGTTGGGAAGTTGAAATATATTTTGGAAAAGGAATGTTTTGAAATTGAAAAGTTGTTTCAAATGATTGGTCATTAGTTTGAAAGAAAGTTGCAAACTTTAGGGGCTTGGTAAATGAGTAAAATGAGGATACTTGATTATCGCACAATGTGTCTTGATTTGTGTTTACTGTTATATGCAAAGCATGCTAGAAGCAGGATGTAAATGAGTATGTTTCCCCATGAGGACATAGACTCTTAAGACGCATGACCCCTTTGCGCAAACTTAGTATGACAACATAAGGTATCCCCAATTGAACGGAATACTAAGGAAGAATAAGAACATAGAAATTTTAAGAATCACAATCTGAACGGATTTGAGAATGAGAACGCGACGAGTCTACGAGGATGAAGCGATTGCTTAACTGGAGGTTCGCACTGCTATGAGTCCCAACCTCTCTACGCGAAGAATTCCGAACACCATGCGTGTTGCCTCTATCGTGGCGATAATGAAAAATCAAAGTGTAACGTTAAGGAAGTATAAAAAAGAAAGATCAAATTGTAAGTACATTATAGGAACGATTATGATCGAATGTTATGATGCGAATAGAAATAAGGAATCCAGAACCCAATAAGATGGGGTGACCACTTAGCCTTTACCCGAAGGCTAGACATCGAATGTTTATTCTATCTTAAGGAACCATGCAGTCTCTTCTCAGAGACCAAACCATGAAAGTAGTTTCATAAGAACTTAGGAATATAAGATGGTTCAGACGGTTTTTATGACTAGGCTTCCTTTATCTTCTAGAGCCACACCCGAGGAGATGCTACGTTCATACCGTTCCTACCAGATGTGCGAGTAGATGACATCGGCGAGTTCTTAGCTCATTTAAATACGTCCATTGGGCTCTGCATATGCCGTGGTACGTCACATTATGACGGTGTGCTTGATCGATCGTGAGACTTCCATCCGATTGGTAGGGATATGCCGTGAGATATCGGCAGATTACATCTATCGGCGCCGAGAGCTTCGATCTTGAGGCGGACTTGCCTCATTTTTTTTAGTCACCTGAGCAACGTAGTCATGGTATAAGGAGCTACATCATGTGGATCATATCTTCCCGAGCGGGAAAACACCTGGCGTGATAAGATTCCCGAGTGGCTTCACCCGGAGGTGCCTCGTTTGGCATCTGATGGACCCGTATTCTTGCCTGGCTGTGGCAGGAACATGTTCGAGGCTGGACCTTCCCGCCCTCGACATCTCACTTTTCCGGTCCTACCGCTAGTAGGATTCGAGCCCCGTCATTAACAGCCCAGACCATCTACATCGATCATTCTATGTCAGTATCCATCTCTACCTACCGACGCTTCCCTAGCTCAGCGCCGCCACCCCCGTATGGACCCCTGTACCATGATACTGTGGAGATTGATGATCCATGTGGCCTAGCTGTAGGCACTGTGAGAGGAGCTTGTGCCCGTCTTGCTGCTGCTTCGTTTCCAGCCGCTGCTTTCAAGGAGATCACAACTGAGATCCACCGAGACCTGCCTGCTATGGGAGAAGCTAGGGTCATTAGAGTCCGAGAGCCCGTGTATCCAACATTCGATGCTGAGGTCATAAAGGACGATGATCTAGAGGAAGACCCAGAGAAGCACCTATAGGAGGATCCTAGGGAGGACCTACCTGCTGACGATGAGATAGAGAGAGTAGATAGTACCCATACTCCCGGTGCCGACTCCGACACGCTGAGCCCTGTCCACACCCTAGGAGATTATGGATCTAGTTATTAGGACAAGATAGTGTTTGTCTATATACCCTTGTATATCTTTTGATGCCTGCGGAAACGATGAGTCGTTCCGACATGAACCCTTATTCTGATGACCACGGTAGCATTTAGATATTTGTATGCACCGTGACTAGGTACACTGAGTGATGATGATGTTAATTTTTGGAGCATCATACTCCGTACCTGACCTTTTGTGGATCTTAAAAGCGATGATGAAAGTCTTCGTAGAGACATTTGATTTGATATGATGATAGCTCCCCGAGAGCTTTGGTTTTTAAGGTTGTGATATGTGGTGTTCGATGACGTGCTAGATTTATGCTTATGATCATATATACATACCGTGCTAAGATATTTATGATCCTGACGGATGGTATAAGAAGATATTTGATTACGTATATTTATGAAAGATAGAATGCCACCGAGAAGAAGAAACTGTGAGGTAACATACGAAAGAGAGGACACCCCTCCATAACCACCACCGGCAAGAAGGATTGAGGAACTATTCCTCAGACAGAACCCGCCCACTTTCAACGGGACTGGGAATCCCGTGGATGCTGAACTTTGGATTCGCGCACTGGAGCGAATCTTTAACTTCCTTCACTGCACCTCTCAAGAACGCTTGTCATGCGTTGCTTTCCAGATGACTGGTGCCGCCGACTTCTGGTGGGAGGCGAAGAGGAAGACTCTATCCGAAGAAGAACTTGAAGATTACACCTGGGAGGAGTTCAAGGAGGAAGTATACGAGAAGTATATTCCTAAGAGCTACCGAAAAGGAAAGAACATGAGTTCTATAACCTACGCCAGGGAAAGACAACGGTCACAGATTACGACCGTGCATTCTGTGAGATGTCGCGATATGCGCCTAGCTAGTCGACACCGACGAGAAGAGGATAAAAAGTTTCGGGCGGGACTCCATCATGAAATCAGGGTCTCGCTAGCTGGCCACGAAACCGACTTACCGTGAGGCCCTCAGTCGGGCATTGGACATCGAGGCTGCCATGCCCAAGATAGACTATCATTGTCATCCCCGAATCACCAAGGGGATCGTGGAAAGAGGAAGTGGGAAGGACCCCACCAAGGTCAAGGATCCAACACTGGCCAGGCCGACAGGAGGCCATGGCAAGGGAACAACGTGCCATCTGGGCACGGGTAAGAAAATGGGCGCCCATGGTACCCGCTTTGGCGGAAAACCAAAATTGTGAGGCTCCCATGTGCCCTAAGTGCCATAGGAGTCACAAGGGGCATGCGCATTCACGAATGACGGATGCTTCAGTGTGGCGGAAGGGTCACTACTCGAGGATCGCCTCGATGCGCCAAGGGAAATGGCCATCCCAATGTGCCCAACCGAGTCCAACCGGTCCGGGCTATCCAAGCTCAACCATTCCAACAACAGCCCCGGTTCAAGATTTCAACCGATCCAACGACCATATCAACCACGGCGACAACGACAACAACAATGGCGACGATACAGCAACAATAATACCGACAACCCAACAACAACAACAGCAACGACCGCATCAACAACAACAACATCATCAACAACAACAACCACCACCGCAAGCCAGGGCCTACGCCCTCAACCAAGAAAGAAATTCCGCAGGAGCCGCCAAGGAACCAAGGAAACTTGGCAGGTATGGGAATACTCCTCCAATTGCCTGTTATCCTACTATTTGATACTGGTGCCTCGCATTCTTTTATTGCTGAAGCATGCGTAGAGAACTTAGGATTAGATCCTAAACGCGCTGAACAAATCATGAGAATATCTTCTCCAGTAGGAGGCATAAGAACGGTAACCCACATATGCTCGAACCTAGAACTTGGACTAGGCTCACTTAAGGTCACGACAGATAACCTTCACGTCATACCTATGACAGATGTGGACATAATCCTAGGAATGGATTGGTTAACCGAACATAATGCGACCATCATGTGTAATGAAAGGAAAATTTCTTTCCAACATCCCGGAGAGAAACCTACATACTTTCACGGGATCAGCATGGGGAGGAGAGTCCCAATCATATCCGCACTACAAGCAAGGAAGTTGCTGAACAAGATAGAGAACCACGCCTACCTTGTCTATCTCCAGGAGAAAGAGCAGAATGAGAGAAGGATAGAAGACGTTCCGATCGTGAAGGAGTACCCCGATGTATTTCCAGATGAACTACCGGGATTACCGCCAAACCGATAGATTGAGTTCACGATCGACCTCGAACCAAGTTCTGCCCCTGTGTCAAAAGCCCCATACCGGATGGCACCAAAGGAACTGGAGGAATTGAAGATCCAACTGCAAGAACTCTTGGAGTTAGGTTTCATTAGACCCAGTGTGTCTCCATGGGGAGCACCTGTCCTTTTTGTGAAGAAGAATGATGGTACACTGAGAATGTGCATAGACTATCGAGAGTTAAACAAGATAACTCTTAAGAATAAGTATCCTTTGCCCCGAATTGACGATCTGTTTGATCAGCTTAAGGGAGCAGAGTCTTTTCAAAGATAGATCTAAAGTCGGGATACCATCAACTAAGGATTTAGACCAGAGGATGTACCTAAAACGGCTTTCCGTACAAGGTATGGTCATTTCAATTCATCGTTATGCCCTTTGGACTTACAAATGCCCCAAAGAAGTATTTATGGATATCATGAATAGGGTATTTCACCCATACTTAGACAAATTTGTCTTAGTATTCATAGACGATATCCTAATATACTCCAAGAATAACCAAGAACACAAAGAGCACTTGAGAACTGTGCTGCAAACATTAAGGCAAGAGCAACTCTTTGCCAAGTTTAGCAAGTGTGAATTCTGGTTAGGCGAGGTGACATTCTTAGGTCACATCGTGTCCGTCGAGGGAATCAAAGTAGACCCTCGAAGATCGATACAGTTCGAGAATGGGAATCACCAAAGAACCCGAATGAAATTCGAGTTTCTTAGGACTTGCCGGCTATTATCGAAGATTTATCAAAGGATTTTCAACGATAGCCCGACCCATGACCCAATTGTTGAGAAAAGGAATCAAGTACACTTGGACCGCCGAGTGTGAGGCTAGTTTCCAGAGATTGAAGGAGTTCTAACAACACACTTGTACTCGCGCATACCGAAGCGGATAAGGAGTACACAATCTACACGACGCTTCAAGAATGGACTAGGATGTGTTACGATGCAAGAAGGCGAGGTTATTGCTTATGCTTCAAGGCGATTACGCCTACATGAGTTGAACTATCCTACGCACGACACAGAATTAGCAATGATCGTACATGCCTTAAAGATTTGGAGACACCATCTCTATGGAGTTAGATGTGAGATCTACACTGACCATAAAAGCCTGAAGTATTTCTTTGAACAGAAAGATCTTAACATGAGGCAACGTAGATGGTTAGAACTGGTGAAAGATTACGACTGTGGTATCAATTACCACCCAGGCAAGGCTAATGTTGTAGCCGATGCTTTGAGTCGCAAATCCCACCCTAGTTTGGGATGTCTCCTCAGTCATGAAGAGACACTTATAAAGGAATTTCAAAAGATGAATATCGAAGTCATGGACCCGTCTCAGACGATAGAAGGTCTGTATTGCAACGTTGATTGCAATCCGGACTTAAGAGCCCGAATCTTAGAAGCTCAGAGGAAGAGCAAGAAGCTAGAGGAAGTACGAGCCAAGATCAAGGACAACAACCACAAGAATTTCAAAGAAGCAACATATAACGTTTTGTTGTATGATAGGAGAGTGTGTGTTCCAGAAGACGAAGGGCTTAAGAGCGAGATCTTGAAAGAAGCCCATGAGACTTCTTACACCGCACACCCTGGAAGCACCAAAATGTACCAAGATCTCAAGGAGAAATTTTGGTGGGATGGAATGAAGCGAGACGTAGCTTCATTCGTAGAACGTTGTTTGACGTGTCAACAAGTGAAAGCACTCCACCAGCGATCGTATGGAACCTTACAACCGCTGGACATACCGAATGGAAATGGGATGATATAGCCATGGATTTTGTTACCGGGCTACCCAAATCACGAAGAGAAATACCGCTATTTGGGTCATCATTGATCGTTTAACCAAGAGCGCGCATTTTCTACCCATTCTGATAACACATGGATCAGACAGATTAGCGCAATTGTACATTCGAGAAGTCATACGTTTACATGGAGTTCCGAAGACTATCACGTCTGATAGAGATTCAAAATTTACATCCAGATTTTGGATGAGTTTACAAAAGGAATTGGGAACTCGACTACATTTCAGTACCGCATTCCACCCACAAACGGACGGACAATCCGAGAGGACCATTCAAACGCTCGAAGACATGTTGAGGACTGTTGTCCTCGATAGAGGAGAAAGTTGGGAACAAGTGTTACCACTTGTGGAATTCGCCTACAACAACAGCTACCAAGCAACTATTGGAATGGCCCCGTATGAAGCGCTTTATGGAAAGAAATGTCGATCACCACTTTACTGGGATGAAGTGGGAGAAAGAAGAGTATTAGGACCTGACTCTGTGGGAGAAATGATCGAGATTGTGAGACAAATCCGCCAACGGATCAAGGAGGCCCAAGACCGACAAAAGTCGTACGCCGACAAACGTCGCACAGAGCTACATTTTGAAGTGGGAGACAAAGTCTTCTTGAAGATTTCTCCATCAAAAGGAATCGTGAGATTCGGAATCAAAGGGAAGCTACGACCACGTTTCATAGGACCCTATGAAATTTTGGAAATGATAGGACCAGCGGCTTACAGACTTGCATTACCGCCAAGTTTTGGAAACGTGCACAATGTGTTCCATGTTTCACAACTAAGGAAGTACATACATGACCCCAGCCATGTGATACCACCGACGGATATTGTCCTCGATGACAATATGAGCTATGTAGAACTGCCTACGAAAATCTTGGACCGACGTATCCAAAAGCTAAGGAACAAAGAGATACCATTAGTAAAAGTTCTATGGCGACACCATGGACAAGAAGAAGCAACATGGGAATTAGAATCAGCTATGAAAGAGAAATACCCAGATCTTTTCCAAGGTTAGCAAATTTCGGGACGAAATTTATTTTAAGGGGGATGGTATGTAATAACCCGAAAAATTTAAAACTTTTATTAGTGATGCTTAAACCAATTATTTGTGGTGCTTAGACCTTAATTATGTTTAAGGTAACCAACGAAACGAATTAGAATCGATTCGAGATCGAAAACTAGAGAAATCAAAAATTAGTGACTAGTCCTACCAAATTAGGGTTTTCTGAATAGCCTGAACATAGAATGAAAGATCGAGAATGAATCTCAACAAAAGGATTTCATTTCTAGAATCCTCTCACGAAAACATGTGAGAAGCCAAAGAATGAGAATTTTCGGGCATGCTTGCCCGGTCAATCTCAAAAGTACTATTCACGAGCCGGATCAACTTCCAGTCCGTGCTAATCATGAAAATTTATGATAACAATCAAAATCATGAAGGAATATATTATTATGAATTTAGAATTTATAAGAATCAATTTCTGAACGAAATTTCTAAAGAACTTAACCGAACAGCAGGAAAATATACCTAAAAATCCTAAACTGATCCGAACGAACGAAACTTGAACCAAGGGTCTAAATCAATAAGAAATGATTTATAAGACTCAAATTAATTATGAAAGCTCAAGAATTCAATAGAATTTCGAATGAGCATAATTTAATCGTCGGACGCTTTTTTTCGCGATAACTCGGAATTGACTTATCGGATGCCATCCGAACTTCATGAAATTATTATAAACTATGAAATAAGTATTTTAAGGCTATTTAAGAAAATAAAACCTTAAGGTTCCGAGAAATCAATCGAAAGTGCGATAAAACTTAAAGAGTCGGTATTAACATGCCAAATCGGGTAATTTGACCATTCCTTCTCCCAACTACCACCAAGACCCCCCAAATGAGCTCACAACAGCTCTTTAGGCTGCCAAGACAGTAGCATTTCGTCCATTTGCAGCCCCTCTCTTTGAGACCCATTTTCTCTCTCTAAATTCAAATCCTCTCTTTTGTTCTTCCATGTTCTAAGCTTTAATCCCCCATTTCAAACCATTCCAACTCTCAAAATCAGTTTATAAGACCATAAAAAGGTAGTATTCATCATCCTCTTCCATCCTAATGGAGTGGAATGTTTTTAGAATTTTTTTCCATTTTGAAACCCTAGTTCGACCTCCCCAAATTTCGTGGCTTTTGAGCCATCAAATGCTCTCAAGCCATGAATGAAATATGCTTAGAAATATGTTCTAAGGCTGTATTTAAAATTTGGAATTTTTGGAGCATGTTTGTTATTTTTTGATTTTGTTATAATTTCTTTTTATAGGAGATAAAGCATGCTTTTGTGAATATTATTTGATATTGTTGCTTGTTGATGTGTTAGGAGCATGTAGAATAAATATGAGAATTTTGGAAATTTTCTTGTATTTATTTTGATTTTATTTATTGGAAAATAGTTGAGGTATAGTGTTTAATATATGATATGAACATCATATATTAATCTTGAAATTATTGAAACACTACTCCTATTTTTCACAAATGGGCAGTGTAAAGTAGTGGGTGATTTATTTAAGTATTTTTTTGGAAGCCATTGTTTGATTTTATTTGTTGAGAAATAGTTGAGATATAGTGTTTAATATATGATATGAACATCATATATTAATCTTGAAATTTTGAGACACTACTCCTATTTTTATGAAAAGGCGAAACTATGTATAAATATTCTAAGATTTATTTGATTTTATTTGTTGAAAATAATATGATATGTGATGTTTAGAAATAATATGAACCTAATATGCATTGTTGGAATTTATTGAACACATATACAATATATGTGTGAGGACAAAAAGAATTCCAAGCATTTAGTTCATATTATAAATATTTAGTTGAGGTTTAAAGTTAATATTACATGTTTATTGCATATTATAAACATATGGTGAAGTGAATGGAATTTATTGAATATATATGTATATATATTATAATTACCAAAAATATACATGTAGTAAAAAGCATGTGTTTTAATTTTAATGTATGATATGAGATGATATTTCATGTTTAATGTATGATATGAGCATGATATGATTTTTGTGGAATTTATTGAACACCAAAGTTCAATAAATTGAAATTGCCGAAAATATAATGCTTATTTACTCATGGTTTAAAATTTTATTTGATGATATGGAGTTGGTAATTAAATTCTATAGTATGATAGGAGTATAACATGATTTTATTGAAATTTATTGGATACTTATGCTAATTATTGCTAATTATCAAAAACATAGCAAAATGGTTAAGTATGAGTTGATTTTAATTGTGAATGATGTCATAGTAGTTAATCTATAAGTTTAGAATAAATGGTTGTGATTATGATGAATGAATGGAACACTCATGCACACATACACAATGGTTGTGTATTATGTTAGAAATTAGGGTTTTCTAATGCTTTAGTATAATATATGTTGTGTATGGTGTTGAATGGTTATATTTATGTTGTGCCGACAAACAAAACCCCAAACGTAAACAACATAGTACTTTATGTACGAGAATCCAAAAGAAATCGATAAATTTCGATAACTTAAGAAGGAATTAATGAGAATCGAAGATAGACACAAATTTAGGGTTTTCTATTAATAATAGGATACTCAAACGTGAGTTCCTAAGTTAAAGGAACCAAAAGCCGACTTACAACGTTAATGCTCAACAACGATAACCTAATACGATATTAGATTGAGCGTTAAGACAACTCGATACGAATAGCGATTTTATAACGTACACAATCTCCGACGAGTTAAGAGAAACAAACAATGTCGAAAAGTGTAAGCTAAGATTCAAGCATAAGATGTCAATCCTTATGTCTCAAGGGTCGAGTTAGTATTCACAAAGAACTCCATTAATTCCTAAGTATTTACTTACATGATGGTATGAGATATCTCGAATCATAAGTCAAGATTCTCTTTCATTCGTCGTGTTAATACGACAAGTCGTCAAGCATAACCTACTAGGACGTAACTATAATTGTTAAGTCTAGTTAGTGGCTTGAGAATATCCTAATATACCAATCATAACTTGAATACTAACAATCTATAACGTAATAACGTTTAGAAGAACACTAAGGCTAGAGTCGAGGATAGACTCGGAACATATGACTCATAAGTTGAGGTTCATCTATGAATGATGAAGTAATATAGTTTGGAAATTGAGAATGTAAGATAATAGGAATTATCTTAAAACCATCACATGAAATCATAAAGAAACCCTAATTGGGAACTTTAAGTCGTAATTTATAAACGACCTTCGATCAATAGAAAGAATCTAAGAAAGACTATTTTCTTATGAAGGGCTTGATCGTACGTAGTTGCCGAGGAAGGACACTCACACCCTGCCCCGCTTAGAACTATTAACTTCGGACTAGCAGGTGGGCTCTCTTGAAACAAAAATGACATGCATGTCTATCTCAAAGCATGATTTACAAAAGCTTTATGAAATATTATTGCATAAACTGTTATTGACTGCCAAATGTTTATGTTTTGTTGTGATCCTATCTGAGATTGGTATATCCAATGTGGTATGTGAATGTGTTGGTCCACCAACGTTAAAAAATGGTAACGATCGGATCCGACTTAGTTAAGGACTAACTCGGATTGTGTACACGTGTGACTGTGTGTTAAGGTTAGCTACCTCGACCGGTCACGGCGACTATGTGTAGGTGGCCACCTCCATAGTGCATGAATGAATGAATGAATGAATGATCAGATATGGAACAACGTGGATGAAATAGTCCGGCCGACACTTTTGGAAAATGATAAAATGTTTGATAGGCATGAGTCTTTTAACTAAAATCCTCATGCGCTATTGTGGGCAGTTCAATAACTTACAAAGAAAATGTTTTCGGCAATGAGTCCACTGAGTACTTTTGTACTTAGCCCTGCATCTCGTTTTTGATGTGCGGGTTGATCGAGATTGATGATGGGTGCGAGGTGCGAGTGGCGATTGTTTTGTTGCTTTAATAGAAAGGATTTCTAGAACCTTGGGCATGTATCGTCATATGCATGTCCACACGTTTATTGCTGCTAACTCTGATATTGTTTGATGTCTTTTGATTATAACTGCTTTTCATATCGTATTGAACTTGAGGTCGTACCTCGTTCCTTGAATTGCGCCCTGATTGGGCTATATTTGAACGTTGAACCTTTTGGGCAAGTCCTTCTGTGACTTGAGTTTGTATCGAAACAACTTATTCCTTTCAGTCTATGCATTTATTCATAGTTGATTGGTTAATTGTATTGGTTTAGTTATGTGTATATCCGCTGCATTGTCATACCAGTGGCGATCCGTTTAATCCGTACTTCCTTGAGAAGTCGGGTCGTCACAAGGTCAATAGGAAACATCTCAGTATCGAGATAAGAGTAATCAAACTATGTAGGATCTACATCAGACTCGAGCATAGACAACTAAGTATCTGGTAAAGATGACTCTATCTCTAGAGTAGAGGTACTAGCATCATACTCAGGAATAGAAGAATCAACATCAATGGGTTCAAGATCCTCATCCTCATCATCATCATCAAAAGGACAAGAAGGGTTACCAGCCAACTAGAGCTGATGAATGGCTGAGATAAAGTCAGCAACAGGGGGAAATGAACAAGTAGGATGACTCAATTGCACATAATACTGACAACTGATAGTAGCTATGAGTCCGGGAAGATCAGCTTGCTCAGATGCTACAACCTGGCTCAATGTAATCAATGGCAATAGCAGCAGCCCAATCTTGCCACTCCTCAGGCAATAAACGAATCAATCGGAGTATTCCATCTAGTCCCGATACGCCGTGCTCATATGCCACTCTCCACAAGTGATGGAATTGAGCGAGAAACTCGCCCAAAGTAAGCTGCTCATATGGCATAAACAGATAGAAACGCTCTCTGATCTTTTCTGATGGTGACAAATGAGTCATATTTTTCCAAGCTGTTCGGACGGTCCTCGCCATCCTAGATAAAAAGAATGCTCAGATACTTGCAGAAAAACATACTCATGTTGCTCTCACCGCCTTTTCTCGGGATCTCTTGTCAACTTCATTTCATAAAGCGATAATCGCTGTTTCAAGCATACATTCACATGCGACAATTCATTCAATAAGGCATATACTCAACATCAACTCAATTCATTCAATAAAGCACATGCTCAATCATCAGCTATGATAATCATAATCATAAGCTCTTACCTGGTGAGCTAGAGATGATGGAATCGAAATGTTGAGCTTCTCTTAAGAACAATTGACTTTATAAATTCAGATTCTCAAAATAGAGTCAAACAACTAACTCCATAAACTTAGAATCTCAAATCATAATCAACTCAAAAGGGTTTACATGCTCAAAGTGCACAAGCTGCACAAGACTCACAAAGATTCACAAGGATTCACAGGTTCAGAATTCAAATCTATGCACAAATTGCACAAAATTCACAAAGGTTCACAGGTTCAGAATTCAAAACTGCTCTGATACCATTCTGTCATGCACCGATCCCTTAACCAGTAATTAGTTAAGCAATCAGGCCGCGACGAGGGGAAAATGAAAGAAAAGAAATGAATAATGACAAACATGAATAGTCTGATACCACAGGTTAAACAAACCTGACAAAGAATATACATATTCAAGCATGCTTTAACCACAATAAAAATTTTCAACGATTTGAAAGCATGATCCGTCAATAACTTCGAAGCATTTTATAAAATATTGGATCCAACAAAACAATTATGGACATTCAAAATAAATCCTTGTTCACACAATCATTTCGATAAATCCTTGTTCACAGAAGCAAGTCGACATCATGACAACAACGTCGAGATCACAACAACAAAAGGAAACTATCATCAGGGCTATAATCAAATGAGCATTGCAAAACACAAAATAAGTAAAAGGCCAAAGTTCGGCAATAAGAAGAGTGGCTGAGAATTATGTATGATGACATAAGACTCTGGGCATACAAAACATGACAACAACAATTTAATAACATCAGCATGAGACAAAACATCTAGAGAAGCTCTTTTGCACAGCATTCGATTCCAGCATCCTCCCGAGTTTATCATACACATTTAGAAATATATACAGGGCATGAGTACAAAGATGCATTCAGTGGGTATATGCCGAAAACATTTGAAACATTGCTCTTAGAGCTATAAGATTGACTTGCCATAACACTTGCAACACACATGAGTTTTCAGTTAAATAACATGTGCATTGTTTGGAAACAAACTTACTTGCTTTCATGTTCATATATCTGTGAAGCAACATTTAACATGCGTCTGCAGACATTATCACATTCATAAACCATATCTACGCACTCTTGTGTTGAGAAGTAGGCCTCCTCAAACACCGTGATCGGCCATTTTACGCATGATCACTTCTGTGTACACAAACCTCATCGGCATTTCGTCCGATATAGGGCGATATCATCCATCTCTCATAGATAGCAACATGCATCATGTATCATGCTCAAAATCTTGGCAAGTCGGTCAATTTTTTTCATATAAATGCATATCAAATCATTTTGTATGTGAAAGCATATCATTTCACATTTTAGAAAAGATTTTACCCACCGCAACAATTACTCGGGTGGGTATAAGGCCAAGTCCTTCACTTTTCTTTTTTTGAACTTGGTCCTTCATTCAACATAGATTTGCATATGAGCATACCAGGAACCAATCAAGAAGATAAACTCTTTATCTTTTCTAAGTCGTCAACACGACTATAACTTCTTGATATTCAAGACTCTATGATCTATGAACACTTGGGTCATTGCATCCTCTAACATCTAAACATATAACAAGACTTAACTAAGCCTCATATGACTAAACAAGCATAGAGGACTCAATAACAAGCTTAAACCATCTAATCTTAACCAAAACCAAAAAACTCCTTACAAACATAGCTTATGACCAACGTGAAAAATCACGTGAGACGCCATCTAATACAAACAAACCTATATACATGCTCAACTATCATCAAAGATCCTCAAACAACCGTCAAAATACAAAGATCAAAGCTTTAGCATTGAAAACCCAATTGACGTCAAACTAAAATTTTCAACTTTTGAATCGTTGGCGAAAAATATGAATAAATCATTTTAAGCTTTATTCATATCATAGCATCCAAATATGAAGTCAAAATGATCAAATAAAATAAAAAATCCAACATTATATGGAGCATAGGGTTCGGCCATTTGGGGGTTTCAACATAGGTTTGATTTCAATCGTTTTTCTTGCTCAAAATATATTTATATCGACCCAACAACACATATATGAAGGCATATCAACATCATAAGTTCAATATCAAGGCCTACATTGATTGCTCCCTTTTTCACACGTAAAAGGTGTATATAGAAGGTAAGCGAGTATCGATCCACGAGGATTGTAATGAAAACACGTAAGCTAGCTCAACGATAATTCATCATTATTCACACATAAATTGGGTGAGAGGTTTAAGGGCTTGAGTTTAATCCAAAGCGAGATGTAACCATGCGTAAAATAAAATAAAGCAATAAACACTCGGATGATAAAAGCAGATAAGGATGACTAACCCTAGGATGCATTAATCCTATCCACAACGATGTTTATCCTGCTCCTATTAGCCAATTTTAATCCGCACAAGATGGAAGATCACATATATAACCGACAACTTCATTTACGACAATTGCGGTCAGATTACTAGTTTTCCCTATTATCATTACGCCTCTAGGTGAAAACAAGCAACCCAAACAGATCACAAAGAAAATGCTTCCTCTGAATATCCTATCTCACCTACGACTCGAGGTTTATTCGTATCATGCATTCAAGATCGATCGACAATTAAAAGCGATTCGTAATTAACCGCAACTAGATATGCATCAAGATTGATCGAAATTAACACATATAAATAAGCACCAAGAATCATGAATCAATGCGGAAGGTAAATAGCGATAACAGAATCACAACATATAGGATCGGATCATGCAAACGCTAGATTAGAACGAAATCTAGCGAGACATAATAAACGGAATAAAATACGATTTAACCATAAAATAGAAATTAAATGCATAAAACCCGGATAATAGCGTTGATGAACAATTGTTGGTCTTGAATCCAATCCCAACCGATAAACGGAAAACAAATCGGACAAAACGTTTGAACGATAACAAAGCGATAAACTAAACTAGAACAATGCAAGAATTAAATCTAGAATTAAACGAAGCTAAAGAAAAGGAAAACCGAGGAAAAAGCTGAATAAAAGCTGGTGCTGGGCGTGTCGGGTCCAAGGAGGCGCAAGGGTGTGCTCTTATTTATAGATAAGGGTGAAACCCCAATTTCTCTTCTCCACGCCGTCTCGCGACCGCCCTCATGATCGCTAGCTCGACCACGAGGCATGTGTCGCGTGTTCTTTTTGCTCGCGATCGCCTCTTGCGCTCGATGGTTGGCTCATGACACAGCTAGCGATCGCTAGCCATGGTCGCGAGAAATCGCATGATGAGTTCTCGGCGGGGCTTGCTCGCGTGCACGAGGTCGCGGTCGTGGCCTCGCTTGGCTCTCGTGCGGCTTGCTGGCGGCCAGCCTAGCAACCGCTAGGCTGGTCGCTAAAACAAGCGATTGTGCATTTTGGCTCGTGCTTCGTTCCTTGCTTCGATTTTCAACATATGGACCTACACAACACCAAAAGAACACCCAAGAGCGGTATCTTCTAGAAATAGATAAAACATTAAGAATCGATATGTAAACGTACATTAAATGATCTAAACTTATCTTTAAATATCAACAATAAGCGTGTAAAATGCGTTTATCAAACCCCCAAACTTAAATCTTTGTTTGTCCTCAAACAAAACCAAAACAAAAGTCACAACGAAAAGATCAACGAGCGTAGCAAAATGATAACCATTCTAAGCCTCGTAAACATATTAACGCCAAAACATTAGCACACATGACGGCGTTAGTCAACTCAACACAAACAACAATTGACGACAAAACTCATTTAATTCAACCTCACAACGGCATGTGTGTAAAATATAGGATACACTCAACTCATAAAGAAATGTAGAACGTGTATACACTCAACGATCAATGCAATGCAACATCTTACCATAGGCTTGCCGCTTCTCTAATATCTCCACCGTCATTGTGTTCAAATTAGGATCAAAAGGTCTTTTCATAGGTTATATTGTAGGCACATTGGTTAAGGTAGGATAATATATGGCTAAGTGACTCAAAAATATTTCAAGCACCCCATTTATACTTTTCGACACATATGGACTTTGTCCATTTTCCTCTTCTTTCCCAATGTGCTAAATCGACGTTTTATGCCACAGAAGGTACCTATACTTTGATTAAAGACCCTTTATGCTCAACACACATAGTGAACTTATCATTGTTTTTTTCTTTTCTTTTCTAGAGCTTATAGGGTTTATCATTCACAACAAAGGTACTATTCTTCACCATAGATGTAATTCTCTAATAATAATTTTTCCTTGCCATAACTACATCAAAATTTGAACCCCTTTTGATTCCCATATCCATCCCCACCTCCTATCATCCGGTTAATCGAAAGAATAAAGTCTAATAAAGGCTCAAAGAAGGCGACAAACGGTATATATCATCGGGTTAGTGTTTGGGTGAATATGTGGTTAACAAAGATGGCCTTTATCCTTTCCAAATTGAAACACATATTGCAATCTCGACACGTAAAAACGGCAAGTTCTAGAAGAGAATCACATGCATGATATCACACAATTAAAAGAAACTGTATCAAGATGTTCAATACAGTGAAGCTCAAGTCTCACGGGTTAAGCAAATGGTGAAAAACAACAAGTTTAAGCAATCTCAAGTCGTTCATACGTCATTTTCTAACATATCATGTGCACTATCATTAAATTTCACAAAAAATTTCTATCGTCATTGGCCACATGGATTAACACACTTCACTTAACTCATTGATCGACAGACACAACACGAAAAGAAAACCAAAAAAAACCCGACAAAAGCCCCAACATATAATAACTTAACAAAACAACGCAAAACATAACAAGGACTCTCAATCACATCACACTCGACCACTCCCCCCCAAACTTATTGTCAACAGTGTGCAATGGAGGTAATAATGTTTGCAGAAGAGAGTGATTGGGAGAGACCGTACCTCATATGTTGCGCTACTCCCACGATCGATAGAATCCTCACCATTGATGATATACATTGGGACTTAAAACAAACAAACAAGACACAAGAAAACAACGAAAACAAGAAAATAAAACAAAAGACATAAAGCACGAAAATGTTGGGTTACCTCCCAACCGTCTTTGGATTTATCGTCGCTAGCTCGACGTTACCTCTTATCAATCAGCGATTTGGCAACCGTGGTCTTTCCAAACTTCAATTTGCCCTTGTACTTGCATTGACAATGCATCACCAATTGGCACAACAATGGCTTCCACAAAGCTTGAACGAATCACTCGGATTTTTATGCCGAGTCCACTTCTTCCTCGCATCATGCCGTCGATTGGGCAAGTCCTCTCTAAGCGCGCGCGTGTGCGGCGGCGGCAGCATCGTGATCGAGTAGCAATCTTCCACTTTTCATCGTCGTGTTGCTTGATGGCGTCATATATGGAAATCTTGAGCTCCTCATCGTTAACACGAAACGTGAGATTTCATTCCTGCACATCAATCAAAGCACGACCAGTTGCTAGAAAATGTCTGCCCAAGATTAGCGGTTGTTGTTTGAATTCAGGAATATCTAAAATCACAAAATCGACAGGAAAAACAAAGTCCCGAATTCTTACCAACACATCTTCGACGATACCTTTAGGATATGTGACTGACCTGTCAGCCATCATCAGTGATATCTTCGTCGGCTTCATCTTTCCTAGGTGCAACCGGTTGAATACATTCAAAGGCATCAGATTGATGCTCGCCCCCAAGTCGCACAACACATTTTGAAAAGTATGCTCGGCGATCTCGCATTCTAACGTAAAGCCGCCGGGATCCTTCGCTTTAGAGGAGCTTCCTCCGCAAGACAGCTTTGCATTCTTCTGATAGGGTAATTTTTCAAATTTCCCAATTTCTTCTTTCTTGCAAGCGTCTTTTAAAATTTCATGTATCCCGCATGTTTCGCAGCGCTTCAAAGAGAGGTAAATTGATCTCAACTTTTGAAAATCTCTTTGAAACGAGCAAACTCCTCGCCATATTTTAACTCGACTAATCGACTCGGAAATGGGACCGGAGGAGTACGTCTGGCCCGGACTGGAGGCTTTTCGCGGTCGACCTCGCGTCCATTGGGCGGTCGCGAGGCGTCTGCTACGCGAATCCTTCTTCGTGCGAGCTTGCGGGCGCGAAGTTCACACGATTTCTCGGCGGATGCTCGCACGATTGCTCGCGGATCGGCTTGCGGGCTGGGTCGCCGCGAACAATTGGGTGCGCATGTCCGATGGCTCGCGGTCGACCTCGCGGGCGCGTGCTCGGTCGCGAGCCTCTGTGGGAAAAACTCGGACTCGCGATCGGACTCGCGGTCGCGAGCTTCGATCGCGAAGCCGCTCGCCACTACTTTCTTGCTCCGTATGGCTTGGGTAAGCTTGTCCACCTCGTCCGGATAGCGAAGCACCGATTTTTCGGGTTCACCAGACACTCGGAAATTGGCCCGCCTTTTATAGTGCATTCAATTGTACGGCTATTGACCAACTGATTTTCCAACATCTTTACGTGTTTCGCCATAGCCGTCACGATCGACTCGGATGAGTTATTTTCTGATCGGTATCGCTTATAAATGCACTCTGTTGAGTCGCCATCTGTTGCACCAAATCTTCTAAACTTGCTTCTTCGACTCTTGATCATACCATTCATGCACTGTGAAGCCACCGGAGGTTGTTGGAAGTTGTTGGGGTTGGCATACGAGAAATTTGGATGATTTACATTATTCGGATGGTATGCGGATCGTCCCAGTGACGGTTCTTTTGATTGATGAAATTGACGTCCTCCGTTTCGATCTGACTCTTCAAGAGGGTGATTTGCTTCATTAGTTCGTCATATCTCGAGTCAACCTCTACGGCCGCTGCTTTAACCATTGGCGTTCTCTCCGTTGGCCATTGATAGCTGTTAGCAGCCATCTCCTCTAAAATACGGCTCGCCTCGTCTACTTGTCGGTTCAAAGAAACAGCCCCCGCCGATGCATCCACTATGCCTTGTTCAAACGTCCCATCAGAACCGCGTGATCTGCTGCTCCTTGGAGAATCCATGCCGTGACATCGCCTCAATAGACCTTTGAATCTCTCCCATGCCTCGAATAGTGATTCGCCGTGGTTTTGGCAAAATGGGAGATTTCGCAATGATCTTCTGCCACGCGGAAATATTTCGAGAGAAACTTCGCAAAGTTTCCCCAAGTGTCAATGCCAGCTCGGTCCAAACTCTTGAACCAATCTTCGCCGTCACAGCCGAAAACCGAACATGCGATCCGGATCGTGTCTTGTGGCACCCCATTCTCGCTTTGATGGTGTCACAAATATCGAGAAAGGTCTCGAGATGCGCATTCGGTCTTCAGATGACTCCTCCCCAAACCGCTCTCCTCGACCACACCGATCGTGGTCGGCTTCACTCAAAATTGTTTGCATCCATGTGCGGCCCCATCCGCCTTCTTGGAACTGCTCAAGAGGAGGTCGGTACATAAAATTCAGTGGTCGCGTCTACGGGGTAGGGACAAGGAGTCCCATATTCGCCATCTGGCGCTGCATCTCTGCCAAATCGCCTAACATGCGTGCGACTTGCTCGGGAGGAATGCCCCCGTTCTGTGGATTAGTTGCCATTGCAGCCCGTCTCTTCTCTCGTCCTCTTCTCCTTTGAGAGTTTTCGATCTCGGGATCTAATAATATTTCAGGAGGTCCCTGAGATCTTGTACACATAAACTACCTGAGAAAAGAGAGAATTCAGCTCGGTAACAATAAATAAATAATATAATATATAACTTGAATTAATAAATCCGAATCACAAATTATTCCTATGTAATCTTAACAATCCCATAACGGCGCCTAAAATTTGATCGCCCCTTTTCACACGTAAAAGGTGTATATAGAAGGTAAGCAGAGTATCGTATCCATAGGGATTGTAATACGAAAACACAGAAGCTAGCTCAACGATAATTCATCATTATTCAAGCACAGAAATTGGGTGAGAGGTTTAAGGGCTTCGAGTTTAATCCAAAGCAGATGTAACCATGCAGAAAATAAAATAAAGCAATAAACACTCGGATGATAAAAACAGATAAGGACGACTAACCCTAGGGATGCATTAATCTTATCAACAACGATGTTTATCCTGCTCCTATTAGCCAATTTTAATCCGAGACAAGATGGAAGATCACTTATATAACCGACAACTTCATTACGACAATTGCGGTCAGAGATTACTAGTTTTCCTATTCTTCATACGCCTCTAGGTGAAAACAAGCAACTCCAAACAGATCACAAAGAAAATGCTTCCTACGAATATCCTATCTCATTTCGACTCAAGGCTTATTCGTATCATGCATTCAAGATCGATTGACAATTAAAACAGTTACGTAATTAATCGGCAACTAGATATGCATCAAGATTGATCAGAAATTAACACATATAAATAAGCACCAAGAATCATGAATCAATGCCTGGAAGGTAAATAGCGATAACAGGAATCACAACATATAGGATCGGATCATGCAAACCCTAGGATTAGAACGAAAATCTAGCCAGACATAATAAACGGAATAAAATACGATTTAACCATAAAAATAGAAATTAAATGCATAAAACCCGGATAACAGCGTTGGATGAACAATTGTTGGTCTTGAATCCAATCCCAACCGATAAACGGAAAACAAATCGGACAAAACGTTCCGAACGATAACAAAGCGATAAACTAAACTAGAACAATGCAAGAATTAAATCTAGAATTAAACAGAAGCTAAAGAAAAGCAAAAACTGAGGAAAAACTGAATAAAACTGGTCCGGGCGGTATGCGGGTCCAAGGGCGCAAGGGTGTGTTCTCTATTTATAGATAAGGGTGGAAACCCTAATTTCTCTTCTGTCGCGCCGTCTCACGACCGCTCCTCACGGTCGCTAGCTCGTCCGCGAGGCATGTGTCGCACGCGTTCTTTTCGCTCACGGCCGCCTCTTGCGCTCGATGGTTGGCTCATGGCACAGCTAGCGATCGCTAGCCATGGTCGCGAAATCGTGACATGAGTTCTCGGCGCTGACTTGCTCGCGTGCACGAGGTCGCGATCGCACCTCGCTTGTTCTCGCAGCAGCTGCCTAGCGCCGCTAGAAACAGAGCGATTGTGCATTTTGGTTCGTGCTTCGTTCCTTACTTCGATTTTCAACATATGGACCTACACAACACCAAAAGAACACCCAAGAGCAGTATCTTCTAGAAATAGATAAAACATTAAGAATCGATACGTAAACGCACATTAAATGATCTAAACTCATCTTTAAATATCAACAATAAACGTGTAAGATGCGCGTTTATCATCCATATTTTTGAAAATTTCAAAAATTCCAAAGGATGAACATATGCTTGAAAATTCAATATTATACAACTCATAGAAGATGGATCTAACATAATATCAAGAGATAATTGAACAAAACATGCTCCTTCAAGAAATTCAAGAGGAAAAAAAATTTGGAGTTTCCAAAAGTTCATGATTTTCGATTTTCAAATCATAGATATGTTCTAGACGATGATCTACCTTAATCTGAAGACGGATTGTGATTTCAACGGTTAGATCTTCCTAGAAATGAGCTTGAAGAAATCAACAATGGAGTATGTGTGTTGTATGTGTTTCAACTGATCCAAAGTGAAAGGAGAGAGAGTGAATAGTAAATAGTGCGGTGCACTCATGTTTAAATAAGAAAATGTCCGGTACACTGTTTTCACACTATTTCTTCAGTTCTTTTGCTCAAACTACTCAAAAATACTGGGAAATGGATCACAATTATTTAAATAATATTTAAGCACATATTTATAATTTATTGGATCCATAATTAACAGATAAATATATCTGGTTCAAAAATTCATACTGTTCTGATTTCAAAACTTAACTTCTGATAAATAGCTCACAACTTGCTATTCTGCTTTTAAAATTCAATACTAGATTATAAACATCAAATTTTGACTATTAAAAGTATTTTTGGTCTCAAAAACTATTTTGGATGTTCTGCTCTTGATCCGGGTTTATTCAGCAACATAGATATCAAAAAGAGCAAAGACTTTGAAAATCTATGACTCTGAACTCAAGACTTAAGAACACATGTCTACCATCTCAAGACTCTTGAAATCTAAATATTCTTATGCTAATCAAGACTTAAGAATCTTATCTCAGATTCTATCTCGAATCTATCTCAGATTCTATCTTCTCGACTCAAAGCTTAACATAAAAGCTTTTAGCTTAAACAAGTCTTTCTTAAGGATGCAATGCCCTTTTTATAAGATCTTAGCCAAGAGCTAAACTCTGCTACAGGAGTATAGGTTATTACAGATGGATTCCTTCTACAACGACATCCTTTCTTGTGGCTTTTACACAGGACTAGAAATTGCACGTGCCTCGGAAAAAGTATTAAAAGTATTTTTGTCTCAAAAACTATTTTGGATATTCTGCTCTTGATCCGGGTTTATTCAGCAACATAAATATCAAAAAGAGCAAAGACTCTGAAAATCAATGACTCTTAACTCAAGACTTCTTAAGAACACATGTCTATCATCTCAAGACTCTTGAAATCTAAATCTTCTTATGCTAATCAAGACTTAAGAATCTTATCTCAGATTCTATCTCGAATCTATCTCGATTCTATCTCGAATCTATCTCGATTCTATCTTCTCGACTCAAAGCTTAACATAAAAGCTTTTAGCTTAAACAACTCTTTCTTAAGGATGCAATGCCCTTCTTATAAGATCTTAGCCAAGAGCTAAACTCTGCTACATGAGCATAGGTTATTACAGATGGATTCCTTCTACAACGACATCCTTTCTTGTGGCTTTTACACAGGACTAGAAATTGCACGTGCCTCGGAGCCAGACCCTTCCTCACATCAAACAATCCTCTCAACCAACCTTCTCCAGCGAAAACTTAATGATACGAAAAAGGGGGGAAAATAGAGAGATGAAAAGTGATGATGATGGGGAATCTGATTCATCAAAGAAGAAGGAGTCTTGAACAGAAGAGATGAATCAATGGAAGAGGTAAGGAGGACATTAGTAAGAGATTGAAGAATATCACTTACTAATCATAAACATGGAAAGCTTCCCGACGAAGAGAGAAAGAAGCAGACGAGAAGAAGATGAATCAGTCATAAGCTGTAATAGAATTGTATAGGTCTTTCTGCTGATTTTGGTTTAAAACTGATGTATTACTCGTAATCTCAGCAACCTATCATCTGTAAAGCTGACGCAGTTCACTCTAACAACAATGACTATTTGTCCAGGCTCCGTACTTGCATTAAACCTTTTATGCAGAACTAACCCTATTTTGCAGAGAAGGATGATCACATCGAAAGGGAATCAAGTCCACCTGCTGAAACTGGTTATCTATCTTTTTGGTTTATTTTCAGTATATTTTAAGGTTTTGGCGTCATCAAAAAGGGAGAAATTGTTGGGAAAATTCCTAAATATCGGGAAGGTCAAAATCTTAACTGTGTATTAATTTGATCCCAAAACCTCCGATGATCGTCTTCTTGAGTAATGATACTTCTAACTTGTTTCCGAATTGGAATTTTTATGTTTCAGATTTCAAGAGAACTACCAGTTGGATGTGCCCAAGATCGATGAAGTTCAAAGCATTACAAGATCAAGCCTTACTAATAAGTATCGCACCAATGCAAACCAAATGTAATATGATCAAGGATTGCGTGCTAAAGTCAGAAGACTGATGGAAGGCTAACGAAAGTCTAAAGATTGATGGGTAGCGAGATTGATGGATAGCTGATGCATGAGTATAATCGAAGACTGAAGACTGAAGTCGAAAGAGTAAAGACTGAAGATCAAGACTAAAGACTCAGTGCTGATGATAAGATCGAGTCGAAGGTATGCAGACTGACTGACTGAAGGAAGTCATAGCTGGGTACCAGTAGTCAAAGCTGGTTGATCGAAGATCAAAAACTGACTATTTACGTCAAAGCTGTTTTTGCATGTTAACTCATGAGTTCAAAGCTGATAAAAGATGGAAGTCCAGACTACTAATAAAAGACGAAAAAGTCTAGACTAGTCCAACCTGAAGTCAAAGCTGATAAAACACAGAATCTCATCGACTGAAGAAACACGAGGTTTCTTTTACCTTGAGTGTTTCACTCAACACGTGCCGCAACATATCTACGAAGCAATCTGACACGCCATACCACATTTTCAGAGTTGTAGAGCTAAAATATATGATGATGCAGACTTCTGATAGCGACGTACAAGGATTTAATGGGAATATCTTCAACGACAAAATGGAAGAACTTGAACAGCAGTCCCTCCAACAGCTTTATTCAAATCTTTACCTATATATGCGCAGAATTCAACCTTTACAGTTACCAAAAGTGCGCAATCAATTCTCAAGTGATCAAAGCTCAAAGTCGAAAGTTCATTCAAACATCGATTTTGAAGAAGAAAGTTTATAGTATTATCAGTAAAACTTTAGAGCTCACATATAAATATCTGCTCAAGGTTTCAGCGTACATTTTTTATATCTAGGACATTGTAATATTTCAAGCATAGATTCACTGAATTTGACGTCTGTTTCAACTCAGATATAGTTGGATAAACCTCTAAAAATCCCTCAAATTTAAGTAGGAGTTTGGGCAAGTAAGCAACAAAGTTTCAGTTGCTGAAATCTTGATTTATTAGCACCTGTAAGTTAGAAAGTTGATCGACTGCTCACAATGAGTAATTAGGGTTTCCTAGCACCAGTAAGCATAGGATGTAACATCTAGTTGACGGGATACTGTAAAGTGACCTCAGTATCTGGGTTTATTCTTGTTCCCGTAAACAAGACCTAATCCCGAGTAGTGGATTGACTGAGCAATCAGTCCGTGGACGTAGGAGTTGATCTTTCCAAACCACGTAAAATCAACGTGTTCTTTACTTTCGATCGCTATCTAATTACATGTTATCACCAATCATCACAAGCACACATCGCAAATGTCGCTTAAATACTAAAATCGATAAATGAAAACTTTTTAAGTTATATCTAACTTAAGTATTATGAAACAGCTTTTCTAAGGCAAACCAAGAACCACCACATTCCACAAGCATATAGTTATCGCCTAACTAACAGCTATCTTAGCGATCAAGAGGTTTGCTAACCGATACCACTCAACTCAAGACTCTTATTTTACGAATCGATCGCCAGATTTCCATTAATCTCGGATTGTAGTTAACCGACAACTACTACCCGTAGCGGTCATTCTCAAGAAAGAAAAGTTTTAAGTTTTCCTTCTTCGGTATATTTCTCCTCCATACACCAAATCGTGCCATGGGACCCATCGATTATATTCGTAGCATGATCCTATACAATTAATTGCATCACATAAGTGTTTTTTCGTGTTTACTTGTGTATTTCTGACACAAATCTTCTAAACTATCTCCCGGATGTATGATCTCCAATATTGAGTGAGAGTAATCGATGAAGAACATTACAAAATTTTTGCCACCTATAATAGACTGTTGATTTTCAAAAATCACCTATGAGAAGAAGGATAATCTGATTTTCTCTTACCTTGTATTTATAGTGCTCTCCCAAGAATCCTATTGTGATATGACTCTGGTATATCTAATAAATATAATAATTATCTTTTTCTCTAAAGATAATTTCTTTATAGAATAATTATCTCTTGAATCTAATAATATTAGATAATATCTATTTAGACTAGGAGATGTATTAAGTAAATAAAACATTAATAAGAACATAATTCACGTGGGATTCCATAGGAGTGTGTATAACCCGAAAATCTTATAATCCTAATTAGAGCCTAATTAAGTACTCCCTCCGTCCCACCCAAGATGGCTCCTTTCTTTTCGCACGATTATTTAGGAGAGTGGTATAAAGTGAATAAAGTGATAAAAGTAGGTAGGTCCCACAACTTTGAAGAGATAATTATTTCCTAAAAGGAACGTGCCATCTTGGGTGGGACAAACAAAAAGGAAGCGAGCCATCTTGGGTGGGACAGAGGGAGTACTAA
Organism: Salvia rosmarinus; assembly: GCA_036937905.1. Lineage (NCBI taxonomy): Eukaryota > Viridiplantae > Streptophyta > Magnoliopsida > Lamiales > Lamiaceae > Salvia > Salvia rosmarinus. The sequence continues at coordinate 128,477 of JAODLM010000630.1, forward strand.
TTAGGGGCATAAAGGCATTGCATCCCTAAAAAGCAATAAAGAAGTGCATAATAGAATAGGAAGCAATAAAAATTCGATTAATTGCTAATTGAAGAAATAGAATTTAGAAGATGTAAATCTTATTTAGAAACAAATTTTATTAAGATAAAATAGGAGATATAAGTTTAGTATTATATGCTTGAATGAAAAATTTCTTTAAATAGAAATGTTTTTAAGAAATATATTAATGATTGTTTATAAGAGATTTATTTATAAAATGAAATGGAATAATGTTTAAGCTATTAAGTGGCTTAAATAATTTTATTTTATTAATATCTAGTGATAAAGAATTTTTTTTATATAATTTTCGAGAGTTTATGAATAAATGGAATACTTATTGGATTATTTATATATAAAAGAGTTAAATCTATATTTATATGGCTTGTATTCCAATAATTATTTATTTGTTTTGGATCTTTGTATTAATGATAATAATGAGTTTTATTATTAAAGAATATTAATGTCCAATATTAGTAAATTTTAGAGGATCAATTAAGGAATTAATAACAAATGAGGAAAAATGAATAAATAAATAAATGAAACCATATATATACACCTTCTAGAATAAACATTCATATTAATCATCATCCAACTCCTCTCTTCTCCCTCATTTTCGGCACACACACCAATTTTTTTCTTCAATCTTATCCAAAGTTTAAGTGGAGAATTAAGTGCTAATCATTCCAAAAGAGGTAAATACCCTATTTAATCCAAGTTTTTATGGTTAAATTTGAAGAATATGCCATGATTTTCAAAATTTTGGAATGAAAATAGAGTGGAATTGTTTAACTTTTGTTATGTTTATTTATTCTTTTATGCTTAGAATGCTTAAATATCATAGATTTATGGTTTAAATTATTGAAATTATTGAAATTGTGGGATCAAGTAAGAATTCATAAAACCTAATTTTGTATGTTGATTATTTGTTATGATTTGATTCAATTGAGTTTATATATGTGTGATTAAGTGAAAATAAACATGATTTAGTAGAAGATTGGAATAAATTGAATGTATATATATAATCCCTAATTTTTGAAAACTAGGGGGTTGGATGATCTTTGAGTTCTTGATTTTATTTGACTTATTTGATATGATTTTTGAGATTTAGGATATAAATAATGGTTAACTTGAATTTATGAGATTTTATTAACTTGAAATTGGAAAGTTTATGCTAAGTTGAAGGATTTATGTAATATCCCGAAGTTTTAAAGCTTAATTACGATAATAAAAATCGTAAATTAGGGTTTTGTCTCGATAATTGAATTAATAACTTATCGAATATTGATTTCGACTATCTATGATACAATGAATTCTTATATTATATTCACTAATGATTAGTGAATCAAGGAATATAGTTTATATTATTATTCTTTCGAAAGTATAATTCTAACGTCGATTAAATATCGATAGTTAATATTACGTTATTTTTCTAAGTGACGAAGCTTTGAATTAAATTTCCTTATTAATGAAATGAGTTAATAAAGTAATTACGACTTTATTATGAACTTTTTGAGACGTTTCGAATGTCAACGTTTAGAGACGATTCGAAAACTTAGTCTAACGATTGAGGAATTATAATATTTAAATTCCTATGATTATTTTATGTAAAGAGCATTATTTATCATTTAAAATAATGCTAGAGAATTAAGGAATAAAGATTGAATAAGTGAGTTATTTTGAAAACCCTAATTTCGAAAATTAGGGTTTAGAATATGGAATAATTTTAATAATTTTTCCTATGATTTAATTTATCATCTAAGACTTATATTATGTCATATAGTTATTAATTGCAAGAAAATAAAATGTTTGGCACCTACACTACATAAGTACCGAAAATATGTTGTAATAGTAGGATTAATTGAATTTCACATCAATTTCAATATGTTGAGCATAAGATCAAGTTACCTATCTACGGAAGTGTCACGACCCGACTATTTAATTACTTATTTAACTAAATAATCAAACCGTGATCGGTTTAAATAACGATAATCTTTCCAAAATGAGTGATTAAAAGAATTAGTTTTGGGAACAAACGGACAACATAAAGTTTGAAAATGGAATAAGCCAACCCGCACTCAGAAAATATCCAATAACAATATAATCACAAACGAGGGCACAACCTCAATTTACATACATAAAAGTTTTCAAAACATTTACAAAGTTATCAAAAGTACGGTTTCAAGGTTTCAAGGTCTTAGCAAATAGATTAGTAATGAATATCATGTGCGCACATGATATTCGAACACATTTAATTTTAGTAAGAAGGCAAATGAGATTTCACCGCCCCCGCCACATGTCCTTTATGCTCAACCCTGCATCGTAGAAATATTTTAGAGGTATGAGTAATGTAAAGTACTCGGTGGATAATGCCAACATATTTTTCAAAATTTATAAATTTAATGAAAGAGGTATATCCTTCAATTAACATCAAGAAAACAGTTGATAGATCATGCGTAAGAATTTCTATCATAATATAAAAGAACACCACATTTTATCTTTCGAAACATACCGGCATAACATACCCGAGTTGGTCCCAAGGATCACAACTCTGGTCATACCCTATCTCGTCATTTGGTAAAGGAAGTAGGCTCTCCCCAATACCATGGCTTGCCTACATTTGCAAGCTCACAGCCATCTACCTATGCACAGTAATTTACATTTCCTACCGCAGATAGGTAATTGTCGTCATACCTACAATGTGGTAAAACGTTTCTTTGACATAATCATCATGTGGTGATTATATTTTCATGACAAAACAATTTCATAAAGCAACATAAGTTTTGCTCTCAAACAAACTTTATAAAGCATTACCCACCTTGTGACGTTTAATCTAACAGCTTCGCTTCTTCTTCCTTTACTTCTCGATTTCCCTTGCTTGATCCTTAAAACATAAAGATTATGGTCAATCTTTAGTAATCTTCCTTTCTAATTATTTTTTTTATATATTAACAACTATCAATTAATATATAACATGTCTTACTATTGACTAATTCTACCGAAATTCCGGCAGAGTAACGTTTAGAATAGGTATAGCCCAAATATACCAAACTACTTCAGTTTTATCCCAAACTCCTCAATATCATCATCATATCATCAAACATATACTTAAGAACTTTATACAAGAGTAATATCATCTAACTCAACGTTAATCGCCTAAGGCGAGTTAATTAGATATATATATATATATATATATATATATATATATATTTCAATATTTTGAATATCTACAACCCATTAAAAATCAAATATCATATAATCATACTTAATTAACATCATTGATCATTATTTCATCATTCATTCAAGTCTTGCTTAAAATTTTCCACATAAAATCATAACTTTAGTCTTAAACTTTAAATTTTATAACTTTTGATATCTATGTTCAAAAATTCCCATAAATTCTACTTAGGCCTTATTTTTATCATAGATCTCAAATATCAATTCAAATCCATCAAATAAAATCAAGAAATCATAGATCTAAACTTGCCCTTCATTTTCGAAAATTTTAAACAATTAGTATATGTTTGAATTAAATTCCCATAAATTCATTTTATACATTATTTACATCCTTAAGCATGAATATCATCTCAAATTACTCAAATAAAATCAACATCATCATGTTCCTACACTCTATAATTTTTGAAAATTTCACAATTTTCACAAACATTGTTTAACTTTTAATTTCTTCTTTCATATGATGTTTATAATCATCCATAAGCATATATCTAAGCTTAATTTAATCAATTCATAACATATGAATCATATTCAAAAATTAGGGTTTAGAGTTAGTTTCTTGAATTTTAAATTTCTATGAATTTGAACAAATTAAATCCATAACACATGTTAATCTAACTCCATAAACATAATTAAATCAATACATATAACAAAATTTAAACAAATCAACCATAACCCTAATCTTCAAAATTTTTGAAAATTCCTAAGCATTCAAACATAAAATTCATCAATTTAATTAATGAAAACTTTGCATAAATGAAGTAATTACCTTGCTAGGAACAATTTCTCTTTAATTCCCAAGTCTAATTATGTATTAAAAGTGAAGGTAGAATTTTGTGTGTGAAAGAGTGTGTGTGTGCCGAAAATGTGGAAGAAAAATGGGGTGGAAGATGATTTATTTCATGTATTAAGTTTCTAGAATGTAAATTTTAATTTAATGTGCATTTATTTCAAATTTCCAAGTAATGTATCACTAATTTCCATAAAATGATAAATACACTCTAATTCTTGCTAACTACATACTATAGTATTAATTAATTTTATAGAATTTTATCTATAACAATTTATAAAATATAATACAACTTATATTCATAATTTAATTTAGATTCATATAGCATAATTTAAATCACTTTATTTAATAAAATTCAATTCATTTCAATAATACTTCTCAAATTTTGAAAATTATATAAATTAATTCTTTAATCATTAATTATTAATAAAACAAATTTATTCAAGACTTTAATATCTTAAATAATATTTTATCTCATTTTATAAGAAAAATAACATGCAAAATGATTAATGCAATTCATAGCATAATTTCTAATTTATAGCATTTTTCATACAAACATTCATTAATAATCACAAAATTCACATTTTATCACAAATAAACTCATTTCTAATAATTCTCTACATTTTCCGATTCCATATAATCAAATCTTAAATTAATCGGATTCATACCGATTAATATTTCACTATATTAAATTTTATGAATTCTTAAGGCTTAAATAGCTTTTAAGCCTTTAATAATACTTAATCAAACTTTATTAATTACTATAAAATATTCGGGCTACTACATTCCCTCTCCCTTAAAGAAATTTCGTCCTCGAAATTTTCGTATCGTATTAAACAAGTCGGGGTACTTCTGTCTCATTTGATCTTCTAGTTCCCACGTTACTTCTTCTGGACCATGATGTTTCCATTGAACTTTCACTAAAGGAATAATTTTAGTCCTTAACTTCTGTTCTTTTCGGTCCAGAATGCATTCAGGTTCTTCTTCATAGCTTAAGTCAGCATCGGGAACTATTTCATCATGATGGAGAATGTGTTGTGGGTCATACACATACCTTCTGAGCTGAGATACGTGAAAAACATCATGTACGTTAGCGAAGTTTGGAGGCAACGCTAACCTATAAGCTACAGGCCCAATCCGTTCCAATATCTCATAAGGTCCAAGAAATCTTGGTTTGAGTTTCCCTTTTATTCCAAAACGATGAACTCCTTTAGTTGGGGAAACTTTGAGAAAAACTTTGTCCCCTATATCAAACTTCAATTCCGTACGACGATTATCAGCGTAGGACTTTTGTCTATCTTGAGCTTCTTTCATTCTTTGTCTTATCTGTCGTACAATTTGGACCATTTCTTCGATCGCTTGGGACCAAGAATCTTTCGTTCTCCCACTTCATCCCAATAGAAAGGTGATCTGCATTTCTTGCCATAAAGTGCTTCGTACGGAGCCATACCGATTGTAGCTTGATAACTGTTGTTGTAAGCAAATTCGATCAATGGTAGAACTTGTTCCCATTGATCTCCTCGATCAAGCACCACTGTTCGGAGCATATCCTCCAGGGTCTGAATTGTTCTCTCGGTCTGACCATCTGTCTGGGGATGAAATGCGGTACTAAAATTTAATCGAGTACCCAATTCTTTTTTAAAAGTAGTCCAGAACCGAGAGGTGAATTTGGCATCACGATCTGAGGTGATTGAGACCGGCACTCCATGTAGACGAACAATTTCTCGAACATAATTCTGTGCTAACTTGTCAGCTCCATGCGTTATCGGAATTGGAATGAAATTAGCGCTCTTGGTTAAACGATCAATGATTACCCAGATAGCAGTGTTTCCTCATCTAGACTTGGGTAATCCCGTTACAAACTCCATCATGATGTGATCCCATTTCCATTTAGGCACGTCCAAAGGCTGTAGCTTTCCATACGGTTTTTGATGTAAGGCTTTTACCTGCTGACACGCTAAACATCGTTCAACGTAGGATGCAATGTCTTGTTTCATTCCTGTCCACACGAATTTCTGTTTGAGGTCTTGATACATCTTTGTGCTTCTAGGATGTGCAGCGTATGGAACATTATGAGCTTCACTCATAATTTCGTCTTTTAATTTATTGTCATTCGGTACACAGATTCGATTGCCGAACATAATTGCATTGTCTCCTACTTCGTGATATTCCGGAAGGTTCCCTATTCTGATTTTAGCTCGTAATGCTTCAAGTTGATCGTCTCGTCTTTGCGCTTCAACTATTCGAGCTCTCAAGTCTGGAAGCACCACCAACGCTGCAACAATTCCTTGTATATTCTGAGGAGGCAATACGATTTCCAGCTTCATCCTTTCGAACTCTTTTAGAAATTCTTCTTGATTTGTAAAAAGAATTCCTAATTTTTCCTACTCAAGGCGTCAGCAACGACATTAGCTTTTCCGGGATGATACTTGATCTCACAATCGTAGTCTTTGACCAGCTCGAGCCATCTTCGTTGCCGCATATTCAAATCTTTTTGTTCAAAGAAATACTTCAAACTTTTGTGATCCGTGAAAATCTCGTGATCTTGATCCGTATAAATAATGTCTCCATATTTTCAATCGTGGACCACCGCTGCGAGCTCCAGATCGTGAGTAGGATAATTGCGTTCGTGAATCTTCAATTATCGTGAAGCATATGCGACGACCTTTCCTTCTTGCATTAAGATGCATCCGTATATATGGTATAATCTTTTTCTGGATCAGGTATTGTTAAAATAGGAGCGTTGGTCAATCTTTCTTTGAGTTCTTGGAAACTGTCTTCGCATTCTGGGGACCATTGAAATTTTACCCCTTTCTTCAGCAATTGCGTCATTGGCTTAGCAATTTTGGAAAATCTCTCGATGAATCTTCTATAATACCCAGCTAAGCCCAGAAAACTACGAATCTCGTTCGGAGTCGTAGGTGATTTCCACTCTTGTACCGCTTGGACCTTGGTAGGATCCACTTTAATTCCTTCAGCTGAGACTATATGCCCTAAGAAATTTACTTTCTTCAGCCAGAAGTCGCACTTGCTAAACTTGGCATATAATTTCAAGGTCCTCGGTTTTCCAATACACCAAATGCACCTCGTGTTCTTGTTCACTCTTTGAATAAATCGAATATCATCGATAAATACTAGCACAAATTTATCGAGATATTCATGGAATACGATTCATAAGGTCCATGAACACAATGGAGCATTGGCGATCAACGGCATCACTACAAATTCGTAGTGTCTGTATCGGGTCTTAAAAGCGGTTTTCGGTATATCTTCGGGTTTTATCTTCACTTGATGGTAACCCGATCTTAGATCGATTTTCGAAAATACCCTTACTCCTTTTAATTGGTCGAATAAATCATCAATTCGAGGAAGCGGATATTCGTTCTTCAACGTCACCTTGTTTAATTCTCGGTAATCGATACACATCCTTAAGGTGCCGTCCTTCTTTTTGACAAACAATACTGGCGCTCCCTAGGGTGATGCGCTTGGTCGAATAAATCCTAAGTCCAAAAGTTCTTGTAATTGAACTTTCAGCTCTTGCAGCTCCTTCGGAGCCATTCGATACGGCGCTTTGGAGATTGGTGCTGACCCTGGTTCTATATCGATCACAAAATCCAATTGTCGATCCGGAGGCACACCGGGTAACTTTTATGGGAATACATCTGAATATTCTCTTACAACTGACACATCGTCAATCTTTCTATCCTTCTTGTTTTCCTTGCTTAGACATACGAGATAAGCACGATTGTCGTTACACCTTAACAATCTTTCTGCCTGTAAGGCTGATATTACAGGCACTCTTCTTTTTCTCTCATCGATCCCGTAAAAGCAAGTGGGTTTTGTTCACAGTGGTTGAAATCGATTTCCATTGTTCATAACGAATCGTTGCGAAATTCTTCGTTAACCAATCCATTCCCAAGATAATATCTACATCCCACATGCATAGGAGACGTAATGACTCAGCTTTTAGTTTTAGTGATCCTAACTCAAACTCTAAGTTAGGACATATATGATCAACTACCGTCGCCCCTCCTACGGGAGTCATCACTTTAAAACTTATTTCAGTTTGTTCTACGGGAAGTTCAAGATTATCTACACATGCAGTAGAAATGAAGGAATGCGATGCTCCCGTATCAAACAAAACTATAACAGGTATACCCTTTAACTGGGCCATACCTGTCAAATTTCCCGTACTCTTTTCTGGTTGTTTCTGTTTCAGTGCATACGCCTATTGGTGTTGAGGTAGAACTTGTAGAGATTGAGATGGCGCCTGTTGAGCTGAAGTTTCTGCGATTGCAGTCATTTGTGGTGGAGGAAGTTGATAGCGAGGTGGTTGTGGGTATTCTGTCATTGTTTTCACAGTCTGAACGGGTCGAGAAGACTTCCCTCTTTCTCCTCTCCCGCCACGTTCATGCGTATGGACGAAGCGTAAGCAAAGTGACCATACTTTCCACACGAATAGCAAGTGTTGGTCCCACTTCTACATAAACCGAAATGTGTACGGTTGCACTGAGGGCACATGGGTGGTCTTATCTGATTCGGAGAAAAGAGTGGTTGTCCAGCGGTCGGCGGTCGGAATGATCTCGAAGCCATTGGGTCCCTGCCTCTGAAACTGCCTTTTGTTTTGATTTCCTCGCGTCTCCCACTTTCTTTTTCCTTTATATCTTTGTTCCATTTGGGAGGATCTTGATGGTACAGTTCCTTGTGGTACACCAGTATTAGGCTCGCTAGCATTCTTCTCAGTTTGTATCTTCATTTCCATGTCTAACGCGCGGTTAAGAGTCTCTGCGTAAGACATGGGTGATTGAGCAGCTAAAATAATCTGGATTTCAGGTCTCAATCCAGAGCGGAACATTTCAGCCATCTTTTCATATGTTTCCACCTTGTAAGGTGCATATCGGGATAATGTGCAGAATTCCCGATCGTACTCAGCCACACTCCTATTCCCTTGTTTCAAATTCATGAATTCAATTTCTTTCTGCTTCCTATAGCTTCGAGGAATGAACTTAGCGTACAGTTCTTCCTTAAACTCACTACAAGAAAGTTGACTTTTTGCGACTTGAAAAATGTGTCGCTAACGTTTATTTTAATGTCGCAAAAGCTAACTTGCGACATTTTCCGCGTCACTTTAGATTGTGTAGCAAAAGGTCGTGTAGTATTTTTACGACACTTTTTTTCATATGTGTCGCAACATATATGACACTTCGTGTATCATTAATTAATAGTCGTATAAAGTCCATGACATATTACGTGACATCGATCGAGTGACGTATGTTAGTTTGCGTCACACTACACAACATTTGCTGAAATGACGCATTATAATTTGCGACACTAGCTTACAACATTACAATCAATGTGATTTATTTTTTACGACACTTTTTCCATTAGTGTCACAACATCTACGATACTTTGTGCATCACTAAATTAATTATCATATAAAATTCGCAACACATTACACGTCATTAGTCATAGTGGCGTATGTTAGTTTACGTCACATTATACGCCATAGTTGTAATGTCTCATCCTAATTTGCGACACATATAATTAATCTTATGTAGCATTTTTTATGATATTTTTTTCATATTAAATATTGATTTTTTAATTTTCTGCTATTAATGTATATTCCCCATTAATATATTTGAAAACGAATTAGCAAATATGATATAATATTATGCTAAGAAATCCAGAATAAATCCACAATATTTATAAATAGAATGAGATAACCATTCAAAATATATAAGAAAAAATCCAAAATGTCAATACAAAAACTATTATAACTTAATTCATAACATTCAAATATACAAATCCAAACTGTGAATCTCTAAATTCATCTTGCTAGTCAAGAACACAAAATCTATAAGTGACAATATGACCTTTCATTGTATCTGTATTTCTCTTGTTGCTCCATCTTGTAACTTGTTCTATAAGTGACAATAACATATTCTACATCATTTTGCCTTCATCGTATCCTTGTAGTTCTTCCGTGTTCCTACATAATTTAAGCAAAATAAATATATTTACACATATAGGAAGTAAATTAAATGGAAAAATATAATTGACGATAATACCTGTAGAATTATAATTGTCCAGTGATCTAAGAAAACGTTTGTAATTATTCCCAACTAGTGCCATGAGTAGCTGAAGAGCAATAATGAAATCTATTAACCTTATTATATTTAAGAGCAACTTTTTGAAGATGGTTCTACTAATTTTACTAAGTTTCTATCATTTAACATAACACAACAAACTAAAATTTTAATACAGTGAAGAAATAAAGTGTAACACCCCAGATCTTTAAATACTTAAATGGAGCAATTAACCTATTAATGTTTTGCATTCAATTAATAAATGCATAAGGAACATAGAGAAGCAACTTAATGTTTTAGACCAACAAATACTCATTCAATCTTCTATCAAAAATCATCCAAGTACAAAAGTTTGAGGCATAAACCATACAAAATTTATATACAATTATCAACACAACAGCCAACACAAAGCCCTTCATCATTCATACGCATCAAACGATTAGAAAATAATAGAATCACTTAATATTGCTCTCTGAATTCATATGAAGAAGCAAAAATAAATAGAATCTCCAAGTACACAGAAGGAACTAATGTCAAATTAAAACTGTAATTACATATTGGATTCGAGGTGAGTGGTGAATCGGGGCTGGGTGTCGGGACGGCGGTGGCCCTGCTACTGGCCGTTCGGCTCGAATTTGGAGAGATGGAGGAACCTGAATGGTACTGTGGGCAACGACGTTGGTGGCTGGTTGCTGTAACCCGTTCGGATGGAAGAGGAAGGCTGTGCCGGAGGTTCGTTCGGCCAAAGAGGGCAAATGTGGACCAAGGACAACGGTGTAACCGTCGAGAATCGGAGGGGGGGGCAGCGTAGCCCCTCGCCGGAGTGAGGAAGGCGGTGACCGATCCGATTCAAAATAAGAAAAATAGAGATTCTCTGTTTGAGAACAAAGAGAGCTGAAGAAAAAGATGAGGAAAGAGGTAATCGATGGTGGCTGTGGGGAAAGGCTGTCGGATTGAAGGAGGCGGCGACAACTCCTTCGGTAACTGCCACGACGACGAATCAAGAGAGAGAGAGATGGGGGAAAGGGCTAGGCTAAGAAAATAACACGACTGCAATGGTGTTACCGACCACAAGTCGTCTAGACGAAGGAGAAACGCCGATGGGGCGACGGTGGGATCAAGCGTGGTGGCGGCGACTTGGCGAAGGTGAAGAAAAGGTTGTATGTGCGAGGCGAGAGGGCTGAAGAATGGTGAAGATAGAGTGAGGAATAGAAGAGAGAGCCGACGCCGATGACTGCAGTCCTCCCTGTGGCCAACGGTTTTGTAATAACCCGCAGTTTTTAAAAGCCTAATTACGGTCTTTAAAACCCGTAAAATAAAATTTTACCGTGAAATCAAATCACATATGAAATCAAGTATGATTTCAATTGTTTACAAGGAATAATTTCTGTTACACTCACTCGAAGTTAGTGAATGAAAGAAATCAAAAGTATTAACTTTTATCGTGATGCGTTTTAACGTCGAATGCATATCGACTATTGAAATGTCACGATATTTCTTAAGCAATCAAGCTTGGAATTACATTCCATTATTAATGGAATATTTTTATAATGAGATTACGAGTATTTACGACCATTTTAAAATGAGTCGATACGTAACGTTTGAGACGTTTTCAAGCGTCAACGTTTAGAATAAGATGAGCGATGGTTTTAATGATCAAGAAACTTTAGGAAATTATTTCTTATGATATTTTTATGATATTACAGTACCAATAAGCATTTAATTAATGCTTGAACATTAGAATGAATAAAAAGCTCAACCTTAGTTTCGAAAACCCTAATATTATGAAATTAGGGTTTTCTTCGAAAATAAATGCTCTTTTTAATTATCCTATGCTATAATTAATATTTAAATCATGTACCAAGGTGCACAAACTTATGAATGATATAAAATAAAATTTTTAACCCAAAGTTTAACCAAATGACCGATGGTCATTTCTCTTGTGCATAAGTTGAATTATTTTCTTCTTTTATGCTATTTAATTAACCTATGATATTAAATATCACCTAAATCATATATTATGATTTATATATCTATAATTAGCATGAAATAAGAATTTTAACCTAAGGTTTGGCCAAATAGCCGAGAGCTATGTATGTATGTATAACAAAGTGTAATTTTTATTTTATCACTCCTATATATATATATAGGTATATATTCAGATTTTGCATCATCAAATCTTCCATTAGTGATGTATTATAGCTAGTTTCAAGAAGATTTGTGTGTAAGACACTCATGATTAGTATCCACTATCTACATAGAATAATATTATAAGATGAAGAGTCGTTTGTGTGTGTCATGGAGAGGGGGCGAGACTAATGGTATGGGGAAATCAGATTTTATTTCACTCACTCACTCACTCAAAACTTATACACTCAATCCCCTATTCTCTCTCTCAACTCTCCACATTTTTCTCTCTCAAAACTCTTCTCCTTCTTCCCCATTTTCCAGCTGAAACCGAGAGCAACATCACCATTGCCAAGCTTCATTTTCTTCTTCCCTTCTTCCATACCACACCTCACTACCTTGTACCTTGTCCATTTAATCAATATCAACAAGGTAGGAGTCGATTCAACCATCCTTGTTCTTCTTTGAAAACTGCCGAAATCAAAGCAACAACATTTCTTGTGTGCTTGAGTTTTATCTTGAAGAATTTTGAGTATGCATGTTGTTTGTGATGGAAATATGTATGGATGTAGGTGTTCTCATTTTTCTAAGTTTTGCATGTGTGATCTAAGATAAAAATCTTATGAATCTATGGTTGTGTATTGTTCTAAGAATGTGTAGCATGATGTTTTGAAGCTTAGATTGTGTTTTAAAAATTTATTTGAACATGGTTGAAAATTTTGAGTAATGACCGAGACTTGAGAGTATTATTTTGGGTTTGGATTGTGGATTTATGATGTTAAATATGTTCATGAGTATTTATTTAAAACTTTTGAAAAAGCTTATGCTATTTTTTTCAAAATAGCCGAGGGGTATATATATGCCAATGTTGGTGTATAAAATTTTATTTTGTACATGCAATGTGAGATTGTTGATTATTGATATATTGGAAATGAATGTAAATTAATTGAGAATTTTTGAAGCACTCTTGCTATTTTTTTTTAATAAAACCGAGGGCTATATATATGTATACACATGTGTATGATTTTATTTTATAACATGCAATGATGTTTTATTATTCTAGAGCATGAACTTTATACCCTATGATTTAATTGGGAATTTTTAGAAATGTCTACCTATTTTTTTTTAAAGTGAACCGTGAGCTATATATATGTAAGTTGGATGTATGATTTTCATCTAGGACATGCAATTGCATATAATTGATCTATGATATCATGAGAATCTATAGCCAATTGCTTGGAATTTTAGAAAAAAATCCTATCTTTTTTTTTTCAAAAGAACCGTGAGGTGTGTATTGGTATATGTTAATGTGTGATTTTAATTTGTAACATGCAATAGTGTTTTAGTGATCTAGAATATGAATTAAACATCTTATGATTTTGTTGAAATTTTTACAAATCAATTACCCATTGAATTCAAAAAAGCCGTGAGTATATACTCAAAAATGGTGATGATTCAAGTGGTCTTTGATGCATTTTATGATGTTACATTGTTACACTATAGTTTATAAGCATGATATATATATGTTGGAAATTTTATAAAATTGTTTGATATGCTTAGTGAAAAAGCCGAAAGCTAATATACCATTTATATGGTATATTAATGTTATATCATGACTTATATGACATACATATGTCATGGACTAATATATGGACCTTATGATAATTTATTAGAATTTTAGAAAAATTATTAAGCATTTATTTTATAAATGCCGAGACCTTGTATTAATAATAAGGTGATGATTGGACAATGTTTGGTTGATATCATGACATATTAATGACCATAGTGTATAATAATACACTATATAAAATTAGAAAAATTTTAGACACCAATTGGCAATTTTAATAATTACCGAGGAGTTTGAAAGATTTTTATGATTTTAAATCCTTTTAAATTAAGGTTGTTAATAAAATTATATGTCTAATATTATTTTAGACATATTTGGAAATTATGGACAATTTTCAAAATAATAGATTGTCGAAATTCAAAATAGCCATGAGCTATTTTAAAAATAGAAATAAGGATTTTAAATCCTTAAATTCATTATTTATAATGAATTATATGTTTAAAATTATTTTAAACATATTAAAACAGTTTATAAAAGAAATCAATTAGAAATTGATTTTGAAAGAATTTAATATTAAAATAAGACTTAGTAATTAAATTACTAAGGAAAAGTCAAAATTGTTGACTTTTGAAATCAACGTCTGAAAGGCGTTCGATAAATACGCTAAAATCGTAAGGCGTATCATATGCTAATGATATCACATTAATATGAAAAGATTTCATGTTTAAAGTCATGAAATCGAAAACGTGAGAAAACGTTGGACCATTTACGAGAGGGGTAAATTGGTCATTTATAACACATATCTCGTTTCTATCGAAGAGCGAGAAATGTTAAATTGATCTGGCGTTTGAGAAGCGAATTAAATTCATTAAGAATTCAATTCACGTCGATATGAAATATCGAATTTGATTATAGACTTTGTAAGTCTCGAACTACGTAAACGACGTACTAAAGCATCCTTTTATATAAAGGTGTGAATGACGCACCACCTGGGCGTTGATTTAATAAGGAAAGCGTTAAAGGCGATCAATAATTTCGGTGGGCTTTATTACAAAATAGAACAACTTTGTCGCTCTTTTCAACTGCCTTGTTTATTGTACTTTTCAACTAATGCTAAAATTTTTAAATGATTACACGCCAAAATGTTTACGTTTTGTGTGTCGTATCTATCCATGAATGATGTGATGTTGCCGGGTTATTCCCAACTTATGAATGAAAATCGATATCGGATCCTATTGGGAAGGCTATACAGCTAGGATTAATGTGTACACCGATGGTGATTTGTGTCTTTGTAAGGACAATTCACGGCGGTCACGGGTCGTAGAAGGAGGCCTCCTTCACGACTTTCGACTATGATAACATGATGGAATGATAATAAGGGATATGGATCACGTACACCAAGAAAATGCTTGGCAAACAACTTTTATAAACTCGTGAAAATATTTTAGTAGGCACAGGCATTTTCAAATAAAACCCTTGTGTCTTACCACTATATTAGCGAGTAAATTAAGCGAAAATGAAATGTTTTGGCATAAGTCCACCGGGTACAAATTTTGTACTTAGCCTGCATGTTTGTTTTAAATGTGCGAGGTTGAGCTCGATTCTTGATGATGGAGGAATGTTGAAAGCCATATGTCCTTAATGTTCATTAGGAATGGATAACCTTGAATACATATCGTCGTATATGTATTCACACACTTTCCGCTGCAACTCTGAACTGTTTTATTTTCACGTTGGATAATATAACAAAGTGAACTATGAAGTCTTTCAGATCGTTATATCCTTTGGATCTGATGGCTAAACCCTTTTGAACTGAAATGTTATAAGTGTTTGTTTAATCTTAAGTTCTATATTCTCATATGATATGTCCTATCGTGACAGTCGTCCGTATCCTTGAATACTATTCTTAGTATTAGTCCGCTCACTCCGGTCATCACAGGTGGGGTCGTGACAGTGGTATCGAGCCGTTGCTTTTAAACCCCATTTTCTAAAACTAAGTCTAGAATTGAGTCACTAGACTTAGAAAATCTCTCGGCTATTCTCAACACTCCATCACATCAAGCTCAGCGGGAAAAGGTAACTAGTTTCATTTGAGCTTATGAGTGAAAATTTTTATATGTTGACCAAATTTGAAAAGATTTTTGAAGTAAAAGGAAAAGGAAAGTTGTAATGTGATGATGATTGAAATGATGAGTTATGTAAAAAAAAAAAAAAAATTCAAAATCTAAATTTTGAAATTTGATAGCAATGATAAGAAGTGGATAAGTTGAAATGTATGTTTGAAATGAATCATGATGATTTAAGATGAAAGTATGAAACCAAAATGATATATACGAGTTATGTATGAGCGAAGAATGATGTGATTTGGATGTTATGCTTATGAATTATGAAATCTATGTTGATAACAAAGTATGCTATGCTCTTGAGAAGAACGTGAGCGATATAGGAAGTATGTTCCCATAATAAAAGAAAACAAAAGAATGATAGGAAGCATGAATGTGTTTTAATTTGGGTTTTGAGCGGCGAGAGTGGAGCGTAAAGATGATCGAGAACGATGTTGACTATGAGGAGGCGAAGAAGGTGGATCTTTGTATCACGGTCAAAGTGGCGATCATAATTATAATTTCAACTTGCGTGACCGTGGACTGAGATTTCAGAATGACAAGCCTCAATTTGAAGACGTGGACGTAATAGTTATACTAAGTCGGCAGCAGCCATAGCGCGTATGATGTCATTATTGACACCTTCTCGAAACGTTGTTATAATCACGAAAATTTTCTGCACTGCGCAGTAAATTTGTTTTTAACCATACTCCCTCGATAAGACTCCGTTTTACGCATGGTTTTCGCCTGTGTATTCCTAACATTCTGAACTTCATTTGTTATGAAGAACAGAATCTCTTTTTCCATCTCCCAAACCCAGTAGAGTCGGGGTAAAGTTCAGCTTGAGTTTTAGATAGAACCGAGGAACCTATAATACCTCGTGTAGCTTAACATAGCAATAGGAGTTTTGTTTACTAGACGGGTTAAGAATGTTTGGTTATAGGTTGAATAGTTTATCCTAGTTGATTAATTGAAGTACTAAGCTACCCTATGGGCTATCGGATATTAGTAGTGTCTAACGGTTAATTTTTAATCGTGACAGATGGAGGAAATGCGTTACATTGCGAGGAGAAGGATAGGACTGACCCGACTCTGAGGAGACTATCCGTATTTATCGGGAAAGCTGGATGTGTGCCGGCGAAGATTTAGGAGAGTTCCTGATGTATTACTTTAGACTGTGGAGGAATGCGAGAGTATATGGCGTGACGGACTACGACGACATTAAGCGTCTTCTTACTATACTTCCATGTGATTGGGAAGATTATGCTCGTGAGGTTTCTGGGGATTACATTTATCGTGCGACTGGGGGATATGACTTGCTAGGCGATTTACCCAGGTTCATCAGCCACCTGACATATGTATATAGCATCTATGGCGCAGCACCGAGAGGACCTTATCTCCCTCCACGGGAGTATACATGGCGTGATGAGTCACACGGTGGTACATGCACCGAGGTTCCACGGTTGTTGACCCAAGGTACCACGATATCGGATTGACGAGGGCAGACTTGTTCAGTCGGACGGAGCAGCTGGACCTAGAGCTTTGGGAGCCCCTGTTTTCCCACCTTTGATGTTCGGACATCCGGTGCGTTCACCACTTCCGCCTCTACCACCGTGACAGCACCTTACCGCCAGCTGAGAGTTTCCGTCGACAAGCCGCGATTAGTGTGAGCGGTACTCTTGATGGGTATAATCCCATCCATGCGACTACAAACCGATTCGTGTGGATTATGGTCCCTCTGCGTGACATCCGATGGTAGAGAGTAATGGGTGGACCCTCTAGAGCATATGGCCAGGGTGATGACTCGGACGAGGAGGAAGAGGATCCTGAGGAAGATGAGGAAGATTCTAGGAGTTGATGTAGCTAGTGATGTTGATGTAAAGTTTGAAGGATTATGTTATCTATTTTTATGTATGTTTTATTTATGCTTTTGAAAAACTTGAACAGTGGGGGAAACTGAATTTTTGTAAGGCTATAAAGCCGTTGTGCATGACTTGAATTTTTGTAAAGCCTTAAGGCCGATATGTGCATGGCCTTTTCTTTTGAAATATTTTGGGAACAAGCATGTAAGTAATCCTTGATATAAGGATATGTGTTTGCAAAGTACGTTATCTATGGTGCTTTTTGCAATTGTATGAATGTGTGATCCAAGAGGGTTTTTGGCAACAAATTTATGTATGACAAGAATGAAATGTTTTATTTAAGTTATCATTTCTAAAAAGGCGAAGAAATGAAATTTATACATATTCAAGTTATAAAAATGATACATGATGCTAATGATATATTTTACACAACAGAATGCCTCCTAGACAAGATCCCGAACGAGAAATAAGAGGCAGAGGCGGACCTAGGAGGCGAGGTAGAACTCGGAACAGGAGGAACAGTGCATGCTTCAACCACCTCCACCTCAACCCGACCGCGGGATAGAGGAATTGTTCTTAAGACAAAACCTCCAACTTTCAATGGGAAGGTAGTCGGAAGATCTTGAGCAGGTGGATGAGAACCATCGAGAATTTTCACTTTTCTAAGGTGCACAACACAAGAAAGACTATCATGTGTAGCCTTCCAGTTAAATGGGCCTGCTGATTTCTGGTGGGAGGCCAGGAAGAAAACTTTCACAGCAGAGCAGATGGAGGAATTGACTTGGGAAGATTTTAAAAGAGAAGTGTATGATAAGTATGTACCGAAAAGTTACAAGAAAAAGAAGGAACATGAATTCTTCTTGTTAAAACAGGAAAAGATGTCGGTAACCGATTACGACCGCACTTTTTGCGAAATGTCTAGATATGCACTGGATCAAGTGGACACGGACTTAAAGATGGCGGAAAAATTTAGATCAGGGTTAAGGCCAGAAATAAGAATGTCTCTTGCTGGTCTTGGAGACATGACTTATATTGAGGCTCTTACACGAGCTTTGGACATTGAGGCAGCAATGCCAGAGGATAAGTCGGGATCAGCTCAGATGCAGAATACTATGGACAGAGGAAAGAGAAAATGGGATACCAGTTTTGGTAATAGCAGCAGGGGAAACTTTGAAAACAAAAGTAACAAACAACAGTGGCAAGGGAACTCAGCAAATCAAGGGCAAGGATGGAGGAAGCCAACCTTTATTCCTCCAGCAAGGGGACTACAAGAGCAGCGAAGGGCTCTTCCGTGCCCAAAATGCCGAAAGATGCACACAGGAATGTGCATGGCGGGCAGTGGAAACTGTTTTAGTTGCGGTATGAAAGGACATTACGCAAATTTTTGTCCGGGGATACGTTCGGAAACAATTGTAAGGCGAACCAACCCGTAATGTCCAACGGCGAGGGCTATCAATTTCATTTAACCTCAACAACAACTACAACCGCAACAATGGCAACAACCTCCACAACAATGCGGCGTACACAACAACAAATACCACAACAAAGTGGCAACCACCTCAGCAACGAAGACAACAACCACAACGGCAACGTCAGTGGCAACAGCAGCCCAGACAACAACAACAGCCCCAACAAAGGCAAGCGCCACGCCAGCCGCAGCTACCTCAAGCTAGGGCGTATGCTTTGCACCGGCAACAAAGCGAGCAGGACCGAGGAACACGGCGGTATGGAATCCTTCTCAACATGCATTATAGTATTGTTCGACACGGGTGCTTCGCACTCTTTCATAGCAAAATCATGCGTAGATCTATTGGGACTTAGTGCGATAAAGGCAAATCGGGATATGAGAATCTCTGCACCTATAGGAGGAATTATGATCATTACATTTACGCTCGAACCTAGAGTTGAACTTAGGATCACTAAGGGTTCTAGCAAATAACTTGAACATAATGTCCATGGGTGGCGTAGATATAATCCTAGGAATGGATCGTTAGCGCAAACCACTCCACGATTCTTTGCAAGGAAAGGAAAATATCATTTCATTTTCTGAAGGCAAGAAGCAACGCATTTCCATGGAATCGACATGGGAAAGAGAGTTCCAATTGTGTCCGCATTGAAGGCAAGGAAAATGATGAATAAGAAAGGATACCATGCTTTTCTCGTTTACGAGCGGAGAAGAAAAGTCGAATTGAAGATAGAAGACATAGAAATTGTCGTGAATTTCGGATGTATTTCTAAGGATCTACCAGATTACCTCACGATGAGACAATTGGAATTTACCATTGACTTGGAACCGGATCGGCTCCAAAGTGTCAAAGGCACCCTCTGAAATGGCCCCAAAGGAATTGGAAGAACTCGAAAATCCAAATCCAAGAACTGTTGGACCTAGGTTTCATTAGACCTAGTGTATCGCCTTGGGAGTGCTGTTTTGTTCGTCGAAAAAGGATGGATCCTAAGAATGTGTATAGACTATCGAGAGTCGAACAAGATGACGCTCAAGAATAAATATCCTTTACCAAGAATCGACGATTTGTTCGATCAATTGAGAGGAGCAGTATATTTTCAAAAATCGATCTCAAGTCGGGATACCATCAACTCAAGTGCGACACGAAGACATAGCTAAAGCGCATTCGAACAAGATATGGCCATTATGAATTTGTAGTTATGCCATTCGGATTAACTAATGCACCAGCGGTGTTTATGGACCTCATGAACCGAGTGTTTCATCCGTACTTAGACAAGTTTGTATTGGTTTTCATAGATGACATTCTCATCTATTCGAAAATGAGGAAAACCATAAGGAACATCTAAGGATGGTGTTACAAACTTTGAGGAATGAAAGATTGTTTGCTAAGTTCAACAAATGCACAATTTTGGCTAAAGGAAGTAATGTTCTAGGACACATCGTGTCTGCCGATGGAATCAAAGTGGATCCGACCAAAGTGGGCGGTGCAAGAGTGGAAATCACCGCGAACTCGTAATGAGATCCGGAGTTTTCTAGGGTTGGCGAGTTATTATAGGAGATTCATTGAGGGATTCTCCAAAATAGCAAGACCAATGACCCAATTACTTCGAAAAGGAGTTAAGTACACTTGGGCTGAGGAATGTGAGGCGAGTTTTCAAGAACTCAAAGAAAAGTTCACAAGTGCACGGTATTGGCGATTCTAATCGATAAAGAGTATGTGGTATATCTTGGCGCCTCGAAGAACGGACTAGGATGCGTTTTGATGCAAGAGGAAAAGTAATAGCATACGCATCACGACAACTTAGATCACATGAGCTAAACTACCCAACACACGATTTAGAGTTAGCGTGATGGTTCATGCATTGAAAATATGGAACACCATCTCTACGGAGTGAGATGTGAAATTTATCTGATCATAAGAGTTTGAAATACTTTTTCGAGCGAGAGATCTAAACATGAGGCAAAGAAGATGGCTCGAACTAGTAAAAGATTACGATTGTGGTATTAACTATCACCCGTAAAGCGAATGTAGTAGGCGGCGCCTTGAGTCGTAAAAATCAAACTCATTTGGGATGTCTCTTGACAGAAGATAAACTTGTCGAAGAATTCAGCAATTTAAGAATTGAATTGATTAAGCACCGAGAGCGATCGAAATTGTATTGCTACACTCACCATGACACCGATCTAAGAAAAGGATCATTGAGAGACAAAGGATTGAGGAAAAGTTGGAAAAGATAAGAAGAAGAGTGAGAACCGGTTGGAAAATTTCCGAGAAGCATCGAGATAATGCTTTAATGTTCAAGGAAGAATGTGTGTTCTGATGATGCCGAGATTCGAACAACATAATGAGTGAGGCTCATGATACACCTTATACCGCCCATCCAGGCGATGCGAAGATGTATCAAGACCTAAAGAGAAGTTACGGTGGGAAGGCATGAAGCGAGACATAGCTTCTTTAGTAGAACGTTGCCTTGTTTGCCAGCGGTAAAAGCTTTACACCAACGTCCCTACGGAAGTTACAACCGTTGGGTATACACGAATGGAAGTGGGACGAAATAACGATGGATTTCGTTACGGATTTACCAGTCTAGAAAAGGAAACACTACCATATGGGTAATAGTGGATAGACTCACCAAGTCGCTCACTTCTTACCAATTCAAAATACATATGGGTGATAGACTAGCCCAAATATATGTAAAGGAAGTGATACGACTACATGGAGTACCAAAATCCATTACATCGATAGAGACTCCAAGTTCACATCAAAATTTTGGATGAGCCTACAAAAGAATTGGGAACAAAGTTAAACTTGATCTGAACATTTCACCCACAAACGATGGGCGGTCGGAAAGGACAATCAAACCCTAGAAGATATCTTTGAGAACCGTAGATCTTGGATCGAGGTGCAAAATGGGAAGACATTTTACCTCTTATTGAGTTTGCCTACAACAATAGTTATCAAGCGACGATTGACATGGCCCCATATGAAGCTTTGTATGGCAGGAAGTGTAGATCACCACTTTATTGGGATGAGGTAGGTGAAAGGAAAATAGTAGGGCCAGAAGTGATAAATGAAATGATTGAAATCGTCCGACAGATTAGGCAAAGAATCAAAGAAGCTCAAGACAGACAGAAATCCTACGACGATACTGATACGCGTAGATCGGAGCTGCATTTGAAGTTGGAGACAAAGTTTTTCTCAAAGTCTCTCCATCGAAGGGGATCACAAGATTTGGTGCGAAAGGAAAACTAAGACCCGCCACATAGGACCATATGAGATCCTAGAAAGAATAGGCTCGATGCTTATAAGTTGGCTCTTCCCATGCCCAACTTGGGAAATGTGCATAATGTTTTCACGTATCTCAACTAAGGAAATATGTGTACGATCCAAAACACGTGATCCGTCAAGGCGACATAGTTCTCAATCGGACATGAGTTATGAAGAAGAGCTATCGCAATAATAGACCATAAAGTTCAACAATTGAGGAATAAATCAATTTCGCTGGTCAAAGTGCTGTGGAATCACCACGGACAAGAAGAAGCTACGTGGGAGCTAGAAGATACAGTGAAGGAACGGTACCCCAGATTATTCCTTGAAGGTATGCAAATTTCGGGACGAAATTTCGTTTAAGGGGGGTAGGATGTAATAACCCAGCTTTTAAAAGCCTAATTACGGTCTTTAAAACCCGTAAAATAAAATTTTGCCGTGAAATCAAATCACATATGAAATCAAGTATGATTTCAATTGTTTACAAGGAATAATTTCCTGTTACACTCACTCGAAGTTAGTGAATGAAAGAAATCAAAAGTATTAACTTTTATCGGCAGTACATGCGTTTTTAACGTCGAATGCATATCGACTATTGAAATGTCACGATATTTCTTAAGCAATCAAGCTTGGAATTACATTCCATTATTAATGGAATATTTTTATAATGAGATTACGAGTATTTACGACCATTTTAAAATGAGTCGATCGTAACGTTTGAGGCGTTTTCAAGCGTCAACGTTTAGAGATAAGATGAGCGATGGTTTTAATGATCAAGAAACTTTAGGAAATTATTTCTTATGATATTTTTATGATATTACAGTACCAATAAGCATTTAATTAATGCTTGAACATTAGAATGAATAAAAGCTCAACCTTAGTTTGAAAACCTAATATTATGAAATTAGGGTTTTCTTGAAAATAAATGCTCTTTTAATTATCCTATGCTATAATTAATATTTAAATCATGTACCAAGGTGCACAAACTTATGAATGATATAAAATAAAATTTTTAACCCAAAGTTTAACCAAATGACCGATGGTCATTTCTCTTGTGCATAAGTTGAATTATTTTCTTCTTTTATGCTATTTAATTAACCTATGATATTAAATATCACCTAAATCATATATTATGATTTATATATCTATAATTAGCATGAAATAAAATTTTAACCTAAGGTTTGGCCAAATAGCCGGTAGCTATGTATGTATGTATAACAAAGTGTAATTTTTATTTTATCACTCCTATATATATATATAGGTATATATTCAGATTTTGCATCATCAAATCTTCCATTAGTGATGTATTATAGCTAGTTTCAAGAAGATTTGTGTGTAAGACACTCATGATTAGTATCCACTATCTACATAGAATAATATTATAAGATGAAGAGTCGTTTGTGTGTGTCATGGAGAGAGGGCGAGACTAATGGTATAGGGGGAATCAGATTTTATTTCACTCACTCACCACTCAAAACTTATACACTCAATCCCTATTCTCTCTCTCAACTCTCCACATTTTCTCTCTCAAAACTCTTCTCCTTCTTCCCATTTTCCACCGAAACCGAGAGCAACATCACCATTGCCAAGCTTCATTTTCTTCTTCCTTCTTCCATACCACACTCACTACCTTGTACCTTGTCCATTTAATCAATATCAACAAGGTAGGGTCGATTCAACCATCCTTGTTCTTCTTTGAAATCGCCAAATCAAAGCAACAACATTTCTTGTGTGCTTGAGTTTTATCTTGAAGAATTTTGAGTATGCATGTTGTTTGTGATGGAAATATGTATGGATGTAGGTGTTCTCATTTTTCTAAGTCTTGCATGTGTGATCTAAGATAAAAATCTTATGAATCTATGGTTGTGTATTGTTCTAAGAATGTGTAGCATGATGTTTTGAAGCTTAGATTGTGTTTTAAAAATTTATTTGAACATGGTTGAAAATTTTGAGTAATGACGAGACTTGAGAGTATTATTTTGGGTTTGG
This sequence comes from Salvia rosmarinus, assembly GCA_036937905.1. Taxonomy (NCBI): domain Eukaryota; kingdom Viridiplantae; phylum Streptophyta; class Magnoliopsida; order Lamiales; family Lamiaceae; genus Salvia; species Salvia rosmarinus. The sequence goes on from JAODLM010000630.1 coordinate 153,003, forward strand.
ATTGTGGATTTATGATGTTAAATATGTTCATAAGTATTTATTTAAAACTTTTGAAAAACTTATGCTATTTTTTCAAAATAGCCGAGGGTATATATATGCCAATGTTGGTGTATAAAATTTTATTTTGTACATGCAATGTGAGATTGTTGATTATTGATATATTGAAATGAATGTAAATTAATTGAGAATTTTGAAGCACTCTTGCTATTTTTTTTAATAAAACCGAGGGCTATATATATGTATACATGTGTGTATGATTTTATTTTATAACATGCAATGATGTTTTATTATTCTAGAGCATGAACTTTATACCCTATGATTTAATTGGGAATTTTAGAAATGTCTACCTATTTTTTTTAAAGTGAACCGTGAGCTATATATATGTAAGTTGGATGTATGATTTTCATCTAGGACATGCAATTGCATATAATTGATCTATGATATCATGAGAATCTATAGCCAATTGCTTGGAATTTTAGAAAAAAATCCTATCTTTTTTTTTTCAAAAGAACCGTGAGGTGTGTATTGGTATATGTTAATGTGTGATTTTAATTTGTAACATGCAATAGTGTTTTAGTGATCTAGAATATGAATTAAACATCTTATGATTTTGTTGAAATTTTTACAAATCAATTACCCATTGAATTCAAAAAAGCCGTGAGTATATACTCAAAAATGGTGATGATTCAAGTGGTCTTTGATGCATTTTATGATGTTACATTGTTACACTATAGTTTATAAGCATGATATATATATGTTAGAAATTTTATAAAATTGTTTGATATGCTTAGTGAAAAAGCCGAAAGCTAATATACCATTTATATGGTATATTAATGTTATATCATGACTTATATGACATACATATGTCATGGACTAATATATGGACCTTATGATAATTTATTAGAATTTTAGAAAAATTATTAAGCATTTATTTTATAAATGCCGAGACCTTGTATTAATAATAAGGTGATGATTGGACAATGTTTGGTTGATATCATGACATATTAATGACCATAGTGTATAATAATACACTATATAAAATTAGAAAAAAATTTAGACACCAATTGGCAATTTTTAATAATTACCGAGGAGTTTGAAAGATTTTTAAGGATTTTTAAATCCTTTTTAAATTAAGGTTGTTAATAAAATTATATGTCTAATATTATTTTAGATATATTTGGAAATTATGGACAATTTTCGAAAATAATAGATTGTCAAAATTCAAAATAGCCGTGAGCTATTTTAAAAATAGAAATAAGGATTTTAAATCCTTAAATTCATTATTTATAATGAATTATATGTTTAAAATTATTTTAAACATATTAAAATAGTTTATAAAAGAAATCAATTAGAAATTGATTTTCGAAAGAATTTAATATTAAAATAAGACTTAGTAATTAAATTACTAAGGAAAAGTCAAAATTGTTGACTTTTGAAATCAACGTCTGAAAGGCGTTCGATAAATACGCTAAAATCGTAAGGCGTATCATATGCTAATGATATCACATTAATATGAAAAGATTTCATGTTTAAAGTCATGAAATCGAAAAACGTGAAAAAACGTTGGACCATTTACCAAGAGGGTAAATTGGTCATTTATAACACATATCTCGTTTCTATCGAAGAGCGAGAAATGTTAAATTGATCTGGCGTTTGAGAAGCAATTAAATTCATTAAGGAATTCAATTCACGTCGATATGAAATATCGAATTTGATTATAGACTTTGTAAGTCTCGAACTACGTAAACGACGTACTAAAGCATCCTTTTATATAAAGGTGTGAATGACGCACCACCGGGCGTTGACGAATAAGGAAAGCGTTAAAGGCGATCAATAATTTCGGTGGGCTTTATTACAAAATAGAACAACTTTCTCTGCTCTTTTCAACTGCCTTGTTTACTGTACTTTTCAACTAATGCTAAAATTCTTTAAATGATTACCTGCCAAAATGTTTACGTTTTATGTGTCGTATCCTATCCATGAATGATGTGATGTTGCTGGGTTATTCCCAACTTATGAATGAAAATCGATATCGGATCCTATCTTGGGAAGGCTATACAGCTAGGATTAATGTGTACACCGATGGTGATTGTGTCTTTGTAAGGACAATTCACGGCGGTCACGGGGTCGTGAAGGAGGCCTCCTTCACGACTTTCGACTATGATAACATGATGGAATGATAATAAGGGATATGGATCACGTACACCAAGAAAATGCTTGGCCAAGCAACTTTTATAAACTCATGAAAATATTTTAGTAGCCTGAGGCATTTTCAAATAAAACCCTTGTGTCTTACCACTATATTGGCGAGTAAATTAAACGAAAATGAAATGTTTTCGGCATAAGTCCACTGGGTACAAATTTTGTACTTAGCCCTGCATGTTTGTTTTTAAATGTGCAGGTTGAGCTCGGTTGCTGATGATGGAGGAATGTTGAGAAAGCCATATGTCCTTAATGTTCATTAGGAATGGATAACCTTGAATACATATCGTCATATATGTATTCACACACTTTCCGCTGCAACTCTGAACTGTTTTATTTTCACGTTGGATATTATAACAAAGTGAACTATGAAGTCTTTCAGATCGTTATATCCTTTGGATCTGATGGCTAAACCCTTTTGAACTGAAATGTTATAAGTGTTTGTTTAATCTTAAGTTCAATATTCTCATATGATATGTCCTATCGTGACAGTCGTCCGTATCCTTGAATACTATTCTTAGTATTAGTCCGCTCACTCCGGGTCATCCTGAGTGGGGTCGTGACAGGTTTGCCGGAGATGAGGAGTAGTGGCGGTAGTATGTAGGTGAGACATATCGAGAATGAGGGAGAGTTGAAGAAGAAGGGCGAAAATGTGATGGTGGTGTGGGGATGCTGCGGCAATGTCACGGTTCGTTTAGGAAGCAGTGAAAAAGCGGCGCAATGTGAGGTGTGGCGTGAGAGAGAGATAGATGAAATTGATAGGCTGAGCTATGGTTTTATTGTGGTTTTCTTTTATGGGCTTAATTAATTATTTTTAGTATTGGGCCTAATTTTATTATTATTATTATTATTATTATTATTATTATTATAATTATTATTATTATTATTATTATTATTATTATTATTATTATTTTTATTATTATTATTAAGGTTAGTTAAGTAGTCTTTGAATTTTTCTTGAGAGATGTATACAACATTATAATAAATTTTTATTTAAATATTTAGATATTTTATAAATTTAAATAAATTTTGGTGGATAAATAAGCGGGTTTTACCGTACATATGAGGATGAGTACGGGTATGGGTATTAAAACAAGTTTGCAAATGAGTTTGGCTAGACAATGTTTCAACGAGTTCAGAGGATGGGTGTCTATCCATTGTCATCCTTAATCTCGAATAATGATCTAATTGAGTTCGAAATTATTAATTAAGCTTAAACTAAATTAAGAACAATTTTTTTAAATGATTTGTGATATACAATTAATATATATATCTTGATTAGCTTGAATTTGACACCTTGATTGGATAAGTTTTAAATAGTAGTTTTTATTACATAAAAAAGAATGGCGTACCTGTGTCACTGAGCTACGATACTATATAGATGACACACATGACGTAAATATACAACATTAAGTGCAACATTATTCTAAATATGTGGTATATTCATGATATTTTATCGAGGTATCGCAAATAAATTATCGTAATTTTTAGAAATAAAAATGAGTGTCACATGTGTCACTAAATTACGACACAATCTATAGATAACTCTCCATTGATGTAAATATACGACATTGAGTGCAACACTATTCTAAATATGTGGTATAATTATGACAATTTATTGAGGTGTCGCAAATAAATTGTCGCAATTCTGAGACATAAAAATGAGTGTCACATATATGTCACTAAACTGCGACACAATATGTAGATGACGCACAATTGACGTAAATATATGACATTAGATACAATACTATTCTAAATATGTGGCATAATTATGATATTTTATTAAGGTGACGCAAATAAATTGTTGCAATTTTGAGACATAAAAATGAGTATCGTAATTGTGTCACTAAACAACGACGTAATATTTAAATGACGTAGAAATGACATAAATATACGACACTAGAATCATAAGTGTGGTAATTTTACGACACATACATGTAATGTCGCATGTGTATATGTCGCAATAGGTCTGTTTTGTTGTAGTGACTGTTCCCAAGTAAAGTTCGCTATTTGTTCTGGAGTGAGAGTTTTTGTCTAGCCTCCCACCAGAAGTCTGCGGTTCCTTTCATGAGAAAGTTTATACATAGCAAGCATTCCTGATCGCTACATTCCAAGAACTTAAAGATTCTCTCCACGGTCCTTACCCACTCTTACGCTTGGTGGACTACCACCGTGAAGTTAGGTGGGTTCTAACGAAGAAAAAGTTCGGCTATTTTTACATTAGGGAGAGGTTCACGATCTAAAGGTTTTGTTCGGGGAAGGTTTTGGGAGTGATTTGACTTGCTCTTTCTTCCATGTTCGGTTTCGTCTTGAGAAGCATTTCACTTCAAAAGAAATTTATTATTTTCACAACAATAAATAAAATATCAACAAAGGAAAAGGATTTTAACATGTAACAGCAACAAGATATAATCATCAACAAAAGATGGAGACATAACCATTTAATCACATCAAGGATAACAAAACAGTTTATAATTTACAAGAAAATTGCCTCATCGAGGACTTTTACATACATAGGTTAGTTTCATATATACAGGCTGGTAGCTCTGCCTACTATTTTAATTAGTTAACCTAATTTCTCCTTAACCATCTACATCCTCTTCAGGATTTTCTTCTTCAGGGTCTTCTTCTTCTTCAGGAGCGGAAGTGTGATCAACAGACGAATTAGCTGGCTCTCCTGGCAAGAGAAGGGATGGATCCGATAACGAAGGCATTTCATTAGTAGACAAAGGTTGTAAGCTAGAAGTGCCAACGAACAATTGCTGATTAAACTCATTTTCTACCTCAGTGGAAGACATTATAGATGGAATTTCAGGAAGAGGAGATAGGGGTGGTGAAGGGTTTTCGGTCAAATGGTTGATCAAATAAATCTAGGTCATCGAAGGTCCACCGAGGACCGAGAGGAAATAGGGTATCATCATCGCAATACTCGTATTTAGGACTAGCTTTAACAAGCTCATGAGATCTGAGTTTAGTTTCTCGACTTTGTGGATCTAATATATCCGACAAGATTTGATGAGCAGTAGGGATAAAGTAGTCGAAGGACGGTAGGGAAGGGTGGAGGATTTCCCCGTCTATATTGGTCTTTAAAATTCTTATGAACTTCTTAAGATTACCGATAATTCTACACCCATGTCGGGATGCACATAATCGAAAGCTATCTCGGATGCCCATCCCTCCAATCGAGGCAAAGCTTGACCGTTGAAGCAGCCCGTCGAGCTCGGTCACTCCACACTTCAAAACGGTGCCACAAGACCTTGTAATGATGAAGGAAGAGCGCATGCCTGCTCGGTCTCATTCTAGCATAAAATTTATTGATATCTCCTAAGCATGGCGGTCTATAACCAACATTCTTTCGGCGGTGGATTTTATCCTTGACATCCTATAATCAGATATCATTTCTATACTAATTAGAATAACACATCATATATCATCTATATTCATACGTACTACATCATAAAATTCAACATAATCACATTTTGTTCACATATGCACAACATTCTCATCTTACTTTACCTGGTTGAGTTGAAGAGATGGACTGGAACACTGAGCCTTTACCAATGAATCAAAAATTTTCAAGAAAGGTTGGCTCAAAGAAAGAAAAATTTATAGGACCAAAGTGAACAAATGCTCTGATACCACTCTATCACGATCCGACTATTTAATTACTTATTTAACTAAATAATCAAACCGTGACTGGTTTAAATAACGATAATCTTTCCAAAATGAGTGATTAAAAGAATTAGTTTTGGGAACAAACGGACAACATAAAGTTTGAAAATGGAATAAGCCAACCTCCACTCAGAAAATATCCAATAACAATATAATCACAAACGAGGGCACAGCCTCAATTTACATACATAAAAGTTTTCAAAACATTTACAAGGTTATCAAAAGTACGGTTTCAAGGTTTCAAGGTCTTAGCAGCGGATTAGTAATGAATATCATGTGTGAAGACATGATATTCGAACACATTTAATTTTAGTAAGAAGGCAAAATGAGATTTCAGCTCGGTTCCCCACCACATCTCCTTTATGCTCAACCTGCATCAGAGAAATATTTTGGAGGGTATGAGTACCAGAAAGTACTCAGTGGATAATGCCAACATATTTTTCAAAATTTATAAATTTAATGAAAGAGGTATATCCTTCAATTAACATCAAGAAAACAGTTGATAGATCATGCATAAGAATTTCTATCATAATATAAAAGAACACCATATTTTATCTTTCGAAACATACCGGCATAACATACCCTAGTTGGTCCCGAAGGATCACAACTACGGTCATACCCTATCTACGTCATTTGGTAAAGGGAAGTAGGCCTCCTCCCCAATACCATGGCTGGCCTACATTTGCAAGCTCATAGCCATCTACCTGTGCACTGTAATTTACATTTCCTACCGCAGATAGGTAATTGCCGTCATACCCACAATGTGGTAAAACGTTTCTTTGACATAATCATCATGTGGTGATTATATTTTCATGACAAAACAATTTCATAAAGCAACATAAGTTTTACTCTCAAACAAACTTTATAAAGCATTACTGTCACAGCCTAATTTCTTAACCAAGAGATTAGGCTGTGACTTAGGGACTTATCATAAAAGTTTAGGACTAATGAGGAAGTAAGAATTTCAAGGAAGTTGGGACGGCCATAATTCGGGAGATCAATTAAGGAATATTATCATTTGAATTATAAATGTTGATCCAATAGTATATATATAAGTTACATAGAATCAAAAGAACACAAGAACTAACGGAAATATAATGATCAACAACAATCGATCTTTTCATGGAAGGGTTTCTTTTCACAAAAACAATAATTACATAACCATTTCTCAAGTCAGAGTATGACAACAGAAAGAGTAGTTGAGTTACATGTGTGAAGACATATAACTCCGGGCAACAAAATATAACAATTTACATAAGGTTTCTACTTATCAGCAAGGCAACAAAATGGATAACGATTTTTTTTTTCCAAGACAACTTTCAACAATTTAGAACTACACAATTTCAACTTCAACAATTTCCAAGAATCATGACTACAATCCAATCAAACAGACCTCAATAACCAGGAATATAACGAGTTCGATATCAACTTTATCCACAGATCAAAATGACCATTCAAACTAAGAACATTCTCAGCAATAATATAATAAGGAGTTCAACTCTATTATCACCAACATTAACATAAAGTGATTCGATCATAAGGCTAATCACAACATAACCACATTTACGAACAAAAACCACAGTGTTCCTTTCCAACTCCATCTCCGAAATCCAAGCTCAACCTGCATGTTTAGAAATACATGCAGGGCGTGAGTACATAAGCACTCAGTGGACACATGCCGAAAACAATTAAAAATTTGCTCTTAGAGCTATAAGATTGACTTGCCATCGCTTTGCAATACACAGGGGTTTTAGTGAAAAACCTGTGCATGCTTTTCAAAGTAAATACTTACTTGCTTTCATTTTCACAATTCTAAAACAAATGCATATGCATGATCTTTGTCTGCGAGACATATTTCTCTTCCCTTATCCACGGATTACGTCTATGTGTTGAGAAGTAGGCCTCGCTCTCAAACACGCTATGACCAAGGTCGCTATCCGACGTCGGTGCATTCTTTCATTCATTCATTTTCTTTCTTTCTTTCCGTGATGTGCAATGCATCATGCTCAAATATTTGGCAAGTCGATGAATTTAGAAGTCATGCGGTATACATAATGAAACAATATAAATTAGCACGTGCTATTATTTAGTTCGAAAGCTCTTTGTCGTCTTTAGTCGGTCACTTAATAAACCTTTCTTTTCTTCGTCCTCTTCCTTAACCGCCTTCCATTTTCTCGATGTACCTTTAATAATTTGATAATATTAGTAAACAATATTTCTTATTTTCTAACTATAAATCCTCTTATTTCATCTTTTCCATTTCTTTATGATTTGTTTAGACGGTTTTGTCTAAACTTCTCACTTATAAAATTTTCGCCTTTTCGGGTCATTCAGATCCTTTATATCTTATCTTTATACTTATTTTCATTCAATATTCTAAATTATTATCAAACATCCACTGAACACCATTATTGTATATCAATAATTTTATTTTACTCTCTTTTCTTTCTTTAGATATTATGTTTATTTTCTTAAGTTATTTAAGCATAAATAAGTAATTAATTGCCTATATTAAACTTTTCATATAATTAAGTCATAATTAATCAATCTTCTTTCATACTACTATTTTTCTTACTATTAGTATACTTTTAAGTATACTAATTATTTCTATTAACTTGACATTATAATATATATATTCTTTGTCCTTAAACTTTCCTTTTACATAATATATTTCTAAAATTCAACCTTTCACATTTTTAAATTCTAAACTCTTTAAGTAAGCTTCATTATTCTTTATTTACATAATATATTCACAATACATAAGATATATAAAGAATAACATTAAAATTTTAACTTTCCCTTTTCTATAATTTTCGAAAATTTCACCTATATATATATAAATTGTAATTTATTTAATTTCTTCTCAACTTCTCATCTTAGTATCATATGTGAGCTCAAATCATCAATATTAATAACATATATTAATTTTAGCACATACATAACCATTGAACACCTAAACTAAAATATTTAAATTTCAACATATGAACTTGGAAAATTCTATTAAATTCATAGAATACTTATTTCATCATATTAAACTCATATACCAAGTTAAATGAAGAAAATAAAATTAATATCTCATTCCCAAATTTTTTTCGAAAATTTCGAAAATAATATATATATTCTAACTTTTATTTTTGTTATCCCTTCTTCCAATTTCTTAGTCTAAGCATACTTGAATCACATAATTACAACTTATTTCTAACATAACATCAATAATTCATTATTTTAACCTAAACATATAAATGAGGGTTTCTCAAGTTTAACATAATTCCTACAACTATACTACTATCAATTCATCAATTCCACACAAAATCATCAATTCTCAACTATAACATCAATATCCATTCATAATTTTCACAAAACCTATTAAAATTAGACAACTATCATGCTCAAAATATTTATGAATATATAACAAAATTCATGCTTAAAGATTGAGAATAAATGAAAATCATACCTTATTATTCTTGGAATTAAGCTTAGAAGCAAAGATTTGGAAGATTTAGCTTGAAAGAAAAAATTTCTCCCAAGTGTGTGTAGTGTGTGTGTGTCGTGAGTTTAGTGTATAGGGTAGAGAATTTTTGAAAAATTTTCAAGAGTGTAGGATAGTGTATTTATAGATGAATTTTATTTAAATTTTCATTTAATTAAATAGAAGATTATTCATCAACTTAATAAATGCATATACTTGCTCTCCAAGTTTATTTAATGTAGACTTGCTTAGTCATTTAGTTTCTAGAACATGTATATATTTATATATATACATATATTTATATAATATAAATAATATAATATGTTTATTTATTTCTCATTTGATACTACTAATCTTATATACATAACTTATATTCTAAATTTCTTACTTTATGATATTTTATACTTGCATATTCATTTAATTATGCTTATTATATATTAAGGAACTACAACACCTAAATAGCAAAATTTAGTCATTTCTAAAATTATAGAATTGATTTGATCCTTAAGATCAAATAATCAATCGACACATTATTTTAAATCATAAGCATGTTTATTTATTTTTATTAAGGATGCAATGCCCTATTAAATCATTAATCATTAAATAATTACTAATTGAAAATTTGGGGTATTACATTCCTCCCCTAAAGAAATTTAGTCCGAAATTTAGTACCTTAGATAAATAGTTCGGGATATTTACATCTCGTTTGTTCTTCTAGTTCCATGTCGCTCATCTCGAGCCATGATGCTTACATTGTACTTTAACTAAAGGAATAGATTTATTCCTTAGTTGTTGTTCTTTATGATCCAGGAAACACTCTGGTCTTTCCTCGTAACTTAGATTTGGCTCAGGAACTATTTCTTCTTGATGAACTATGTGTTTAGAATCAAACACATATTTTCGTAATTGCGACACGTGGAATACGTTGTGTACATTGCTTAAGTTTGGTGGCAACGCAATCACAGATGCTCTGGTCCGATTCTTTCAAAACTTCGTATGGTCCTATGAATCTTGGTTTCAATTTCCCTTTTATTCCAAATCGATGTATGCCCTTGGTTGGAGAAACTTTGAGAAAAACTTTGTCTCCAACTTCAAAATTGAGTTTTGTACGGCGAAAATCTGCGTACGACTTTTGACGATCTTGGGCTTCTTGAATTCTTTTCTTTATTTGTTGAACAATTTGATCATTTCTTCATAGCTTAGGACCCAAGTATTTTTCTTTCTCCAACCTCATCCCAATATAGAGGCGATCTGCATTTCTTCGTAGAGAGCTTCATATGGCGCCATGTTGATTGTAGCTTGATAACTATTGTTATAGCGAATTCTACTAACTGATGAGCTTGTTCCCATTGTTCGCCTCGATCCAACACTACGGTTGGAGCATATCCTCAAGTGTTTGAATAGTTCTTTACTTTTGTCCGTCCGTTTGAGGATGAAAAGCCGTACTAAAATTGATTCGTTCCCAATTCTTCTTGAAACTTGACCAAAATCGCGAGGTAAATTTGGAGTCTCTATCGAGGTGATAGATACAGTACTCCATGTAGCCGTACTATTTCGCGAACATATATTTGAGATAATTTGCTAGCTCCATAGGTAATGAGAATTGGGATGAAATGAGCACATTTGGTGAGACGATCCACAATCACCCATATAGCCGTGTTCCCACTTTGATCTTAGTAGACCGGTTACAAAATCCATGGCGATGTGGTCCCATTTCCATTCAGGAATTTCTAAGGGTTGCAGCTTCCCATATGGTCGTTGATGTAATGCCTTGACTTGTTGACACGCTAGACATCGCTCCACAAATAATGCTATCTCCTTCTTCATCCCGGTCCACACGAATTGTTGTTTAAGATCTTGATACATCTTCGTGCTTCCAGGGTGCGATGTATAAAGCGAGTTATGAGCTTCACTCATAACTTCATCCTTTAGTTTCTGGTTATCAGGTATCACTATTCTGTTTCGGAACATAATTGCATTATCCCGAGCTTCACAATAGTCTTGTAGTCCCTCTGTTCTGATCTTGGCTCGTAACTTCTCCAATTGTTCATCTTGTCGTTGAGCATTAACGATCCTCGCCCTTAAATACTGTACAACCACTAAAGTGGATATGATACTCATGATGGTATCGGTGGAAGTACTATTTCTATCTTTAACTTCTCGAAATCTTTAATCAACTCTTGTTCTTGGGTGAGAATCATTCCTAGTCGCCTCGACTTTTTCGACTCAAAGCATACAGCAACTTCGTTCGCTTTGCGGGGTGATATTGATTTCACGGTCATAATCTTTGACGAGTTCAAGCCATCTTCTTTGGCGCATGTTCAAATCTTTTGTTCAAAAAGTACTTTAAACTCTTATGATCCGTGAAAATTTCACATTTCGAAACCATACGGATAGTGCCTCCAAATCTTCAATGCATGGACTACCGCATGACTAATTCTAAGTCATGCGTTGGATAGTTAAGTTAAATGCCCTCGACTATCGTGAAGCATAAGCGATGACTTTTCCTTCCCGCATAAGTGCGCATCCTAGTCCGTTCTTTGACGCATCGATATAGAGGTAAATTCTTGATCGGGTTAAATCTTGCACAATCTTGGTGCTTTGTAGTCAATCGCTTCTTAAGTTCTTGAAAACTTTCTTCGCATTCCTTGGTCCACTGAAATCTTACTCCCTTACGGAGTAATTGAGTCATTGGTCTTGCGATTTTGGAGAAGCCTTCGATGAATCGTCGATAGTAACCTGCCAATCTAAGAAACTCCGAATTTCATTAGGTGTCGTAGGTGATCTCCATTCTTGTACCGCTTGCACCTTGGCAGGATCTACTTTGATTCCTTCAGCTGATACAATGTGGCCAAGGAAATTTACCTCTCTAGGCCAAAATTCACATTTGCTAAATTTGGCATACAACTTTTCAGTTCTCAAAGTTTCTAATACAACTCTTAGGTGCTCTCATGTTCTTGTTCATCTCTTGAGTAGACAAGAATATCATTGATAAATACTAGGATAAATTTATCGAGATACTCGTGGAAAACATGATTCATCAAATCCATGAACACGGCGGAGCATTTGTTAGTCAAAAGGCATCACTACAAACTCGTGGTGACCGTATCGTGTTCGAAAAGCCGTCTTAGGAATATCTTACGAGCAATTTTCAATTGATGATACCACGATCTTAAATCAATCTTAGAGAAAATACTAGCTCCTTTAGTTGATCAAATAGATCATCTATCCGAGGCAACGGATATTTATTTTTCAAAGTGAGCTTATTCAATTCTCTATAATCGATACACATTCTTAGGGTACCATCCTTCTTTTCACGAACAAGACGCAGCGCTCCCATGGAGATACACCGGTCGAATAAACCCTAAGTCGAAGAGTTCTTGAAGTTGAATTTTCAATTCTTGCAACTCTTTAGAGCCATACGGTGAGTGCCTTTGAAATAGGTCTTGATCCGGGTTCTAGATCAATGTAAATTCAATTGTCTATCTTGAAGCGATCCGGTAGCGTTTGGGAAAAACATCCGGATATTCTTGGACTCTTGGCACATCCTCAATTCTTCGTTCCTTCTTATCGTCGAGAGTTAAATGTGCAAGTAAGCGCAATTGTCCTTGTTCCTCATTAATTTCTTAGCACTTATTCTTTGAGATTATGAGAATTCTTCTTTCTTTCATCTCAACACCGTAAAACAGGTGGGTTCTTTCCTGGAGGATGGAGCGAAATTTCGTCGTCGTTCACATCAAATTACGGCATGATTTTACGTTAACCAATCCATTCCTAAGATAATATCTACATCCCACATTGATATTACTTGTAAAGATCTTGCTTTCAATTTGAGAGTTCCCAACTCAAATTCTAAGTTGGAACATATGTGGAAATTGCTCGAGATTTACCTAAAGGAGTCATTACTTTCAAATCTCAGTTACTTAGCTCTATGTTCACTTACACACATCTATACATGTCGTAGAGATAAAGAATCTGGCTCCGTATCAAAGAAAATTACAATAGGAATCTTGTTTAACGTTCCCATACACCAAGTTTTGACATTTTGTTCTTGTTGCCTTGGATTTAAAGCGAATGCCCTCGATATTGAGGTTGAGTTTGTTGAGGTGTGGTGGCAAAATCATCGGGTATTGAGGTCTTCTTGTTGATTAATTTGGATGTTGGCTACCACCTATGGCCTTCATTTGTGGCATTTGTTTGAGGATGACTTTCTTCCACTTTCGGTAATCTTTGTCGGGTTGGGCGCTTATTGGCATAATGACCCATTTGACCACATCTATAAGGTATTGGTACCCCATTTACGAGTTTCTGTATGAGCTTTGTTACATTTGGGCACAAAGGTATCACGGGAAGGTTTGGAATTGGTGGCAATTGATTTTGGAAAGTTGGTGGAAAGAACTTGAATTAGGATAGTTTGGTGGGTTGCGAGGTTTCTTATTTGGAAAGTCTCTTGTTTCCCATCTTCGTTTTCCTTTAAAACGTTGATTGTGGGGCATCAACTTTTGTGGGGTTTGACTTTGGGATGGACTTGGGTTTGGTTCAGGAGCCATCTTTTCTGCCTGCATCTCTAATTCCATGTCTAAAGCTCTGTTCAAGGTTTCAGCATATGAAAGGGCAGGTTGACTTGCCAAAATGATCCTTATTTCTTGACGTAACCCTGAGCGGAACAACTCAGCCATCTTCTCGTCAGTTTCTATCCTGTACGGAGCATAGCGTGATAGAGTGCAGAATTCTCTATCATATTCTGCCACAGTTTTCTTTCCTTGTTTTAGGTTCATGAATTCGATTTCTTTTTGTTTCTTATAACTCCGAGGAATGTATTTTGCGAACAATTCCTCCTTGAATTGTTCCCAGGTAAAGTTTTCCAATCTTTCTGGAGTGAGAGTCTTTTGGCGTGATTCCCACCAAAAATCAGCTGGTCCTTTTAATTGAAAAGATATACACAAAAGGCATTCTTTGTCCAAGCATTCTAAGAATTTGAAGATTCTCTCCATCGCCCGAACCCATTCCTCTGCCTCGGCAGGATTTCCAGTTCCATAGAAAGATGGTGGATTTTGTCTAAGAAATAATTCAGAAATTTTTCTAGTATTTGGAGGAGGGGTGGGTTCAGGGGTAGGTTGAGGTATGTTTTCACTGGCTTGTTCTTCTACCACGGGATTTCGGTTTCGGCGTCTTGGAGGCATACTGCATTTTAAATTTTATGAGAACAATGTGTATGCAGTCGGTATGTGCGGTATTTATAAAAAGCGAGTAAAGTGTCAGGTTTTTAGCAAGTAAAGTTGCATGTAAACAAATTGGCATAGTTGTATAAACAATAGGTTCAAAGTTAAGCAAGAAAGCAACAAGCAACATAACATAAATATTTACATATCATGGAAAATTTCCTCTAAGAGGAATTTTTACATTAGGAAAATTTTGCCTTAGCAGAGTAGGCATCGGAAATTCTTCTATCCAGTCTAGGTTAACTTTATACATGCATACTATTTACATAAATCCTACTTCATTACCTATTCACAAATGTACAAAACTACTTGTTAATTTCCTTCTAACTTTTAATCCATCCTTGATGCCATATCATTTCAATCGTCGGGGCCCGATGCTTCATTCTCATCATCCATTCTTTCAACTTCAGTATTTAAATGCGGTATGTTTTGGATTCTCTTCCTCCGACACCTCTTCAATGCATTCATCCTCCGATGGAGGGTCACAAAACGTTTAACTTTGGATTTAGGATGAGAAATAAAACTTATTTCGATTTCGAGGAGAAGGATCCTTGACAAATAGCGGATCATTAAAATCAAGAGGTTGTACTTGAGTGGTACCAACGGTTGTACAAATTCGAGTTCATATTTAAAAGATCTGGCGACCACAGTGGGTCTAGATGTTCTAGCTTCAACCTCAAACCGATTTTCTTCAAGGGATGTGTTTGGGGATTCATATGGTATGGCTTGCGGTGGAGAAACATCTGCAGCTATGAGGTGATTATACCATGTTAAGTTATCGGTGAAGTCATCAATGTCCATATCATAATCAAAATCAACATAATCAAGTTCTTGAAAGGAAGGTCTTACGCAATGAGTTCTTGAGGAAACTCTTCTTGAAAGGTCCGGATAATTGCCATGAACAATAGGGCTCAATTCGGAGGAGTAATATCATCAACGGTGTCAGTGGTCGGAAGAAGTGATAGTATTGGTTGGTACAACTTGATCTTCATAGAAAGGGTATCGAAGTTTCCATTAAGGACTTTGTCGAATCTATTACGACGGATGTACTAGATTCGTCCACTTAATTGAGGTTCATTTCTTTCAATGGGAATATTTGGTGTTAGGATGTTATAGATGGCAAAACAAAACCTTCCACGGAGGATAATTGCCGGAGGTGGACTCGGGTAGCATTATATTATCTTGAATGATTTCTACAAATTGGAAGGTCGGCAAAGTTATGATATTCGGCAACAAAATCTATGGCAACTACAGCTGCCCATTCCTGCCATCCTGGTGGTAGAACCCGTACTAATTGCATGATGCCATCCAGGTCTGTCACTGCAAATCCCCTAACTTGCATCCACAATTCCACAAATCTATCTAGGAATTCTACAAAGTTCTGATTTTCCTCCATACGATATTCATAAAACTGATCTGTCCTTCCAATAGTAAGAGGTCTCGGTGCTGTACTCTTTCTGGGTGTTCTTATAGGCCTTGCCATCCTAACATAAAATATAATTACTAACTAAAATGTGTTGATCTTAATATACTTAAATACTTGAAACTAAAATTTACTTATCATAGTTCAACACGTACTTCACATAACTGATCATATACATGCTTTATCAATTGTATAAAGAACTTGATCATATGAATGTAAAATGCATGACTTTATCAAAAGCATGACTTTATCAAATAGCTTTCTTTTCTAAATGCTCATTATAAAATTTTCATCTTACTTACCTGGTTGAGCTGGCGGAGATGGATTTGGAACACTGTGCTTTACGGACTCTACTTACATTAGGAATTGAAACAAAGTCACATAGTAACTAACCCCATAGAATCATGCTCTAATACCAATCTGTCACAGCCCAATTTCTTAACCAAGAGATTAGGCTGTGACTTAGGGACTTATCATAAAAGTTTAGGACTAATGAGGAAGTAAGAATTTCAAGGAAGTTGGGACGGCCATAATTCGGGAGATCAATTAAGGAATATTATCATTTGAATTATAAATGTTGATCCAATAGTATATATATAAGTTACATAGAATCAAAAGAACACAAGAACTAACGGAAATATAATGATCAACAACAATCGATCTTTTCATGGAAGGGTTTCTTTTCACAAAAACAATAATTACATAACCATTTCTCAAGTCAGAGTATGGCAATAGAAAGAGTAGTTGAGTTACATGTGTGAAGACATATAACTCCGGGCAACAAAATATAACAATTTACATAAGGTTTCTACTTATCAGCAAGGCAACAAAATGGATAACGATTTTTTTTTTCCAAGACAACTTTCAACAATTTAGAACTACACAATTTCAACTTCAACAATTTCCAAGAATCATGACTACAATCCAATCAAACAGACCTCAATAACCAGGAATATAACGAGTTCGATATCAACTTTATCCACAGATCAAAATGACCATTCAAACTAAAAACATTCTCAGCAATAATATAATAAGGAGTTCAACTCTATTATCACCAACATTAACATAAAGTGATTCGATCATAAGGCTAATCACAACATAACCACATTTACGAACAAAAACCACGGTGTTCCTTTCCAACTCCATCTCCGAATCGAGCTCAACTGCATGTTTAGAAATACATGCGGGCGTGAGTACATAAGCACTTCGGTGGACACATGCAGCAAATGTTAAAATTTGCTCTTAGAGCTATAAGATTGACTTGCCATCGCTTTTGCAATACGGGGTTTTAGTGAAAACACATGCATGCTTTCAAAGTAAATACTTACTTGCTTTCATTTTCACAATTCTAAAACAAATGCATATGCATGATCTTTGTCTGCAGACATATTTCTCTTCCCTTATCCACGGATTACATCATGTGTTGAGAAGTAGGCCTCTTTCTCAAACACGCTATGACCAAGGTCGCTATCCGACGTCGGTGCATTCTTTCATTCATTCATTTTCTTTCTTTCTCTTTCAGGTAGACGAGCAATGCATCATGCTCAAATATTTGGCAAGTCGATGAATTTAGAAGTCATGCGGTATACATAATGAAACAATATAAATTAGCACGTGCTATTATTTAGTTCGAAAGCTCACTTTGTCGTCTTTAGTCGGTCACTTAATAAACCTTTCTTTTCTTCGCCCTCTTCTTCCTTAACCTTCTTCCCTTTTCTCGATGTACCTTTAATAATTTGATAACATTAGTAAACAATATTTCTTATTTTCTAACTATAAATCCTCTTATTTCATCTTTTCCATTTCTTTATGATTTGTTTAGACGGTTTTGTCTAAACTTCTCACTTATAAAATTTTCGTCTTTTCGGTCATTGCATCCTTTATATCTTATCTTTATACTTATTTTCATTCAATATTCTAAATTATTATCAAACATCTGAACACCATTATTGTATATTAATAACTTTATTTTACTCTCTTTTCTTTCTTTAGATATTATGTTTATTTTCTTAAGTTATTTAAGCATAATATAAGTAATTAATTGCCTACATTAAACTTTTCATATAATTAAGTCATAATTAATCAATCTTCTTCCATACTACTATTTTTCTTACTATTAGTATACTTTTAAGTATACTAATTATTTCTATTAACTTGACATTATAATATATATATTCTTTGTCCTTAAACTTTCCTTTTTACATAATATATTTCTAAAATTCAACCTTTCACATTTTTAAATTCTAAACTCTTTAATTAAGCTTTATTATTCTTTATTTACATAATATATTCACAATACATAAGATATATAAGGAATAACATTAAAATTTTAACTTTCCCTTTTCTATAATTTTCGAAAATTTCACCTATATATATATAAATTGTAATTTCTTTAATTTCTTCTCAACTTCTCATCTTAGTATCATATGTGAGCTCAAATCATCAATATTAATAACATATATTAATTTTAGCACATACATAACCATTGAATACCTAAACTAAAATATTTAAATTTCAACATATGAACTTGGAAAATTCTATTAAATTCATAGAATACTTATTTCATCATATTAAACTCATATACCAAGTTAAATGAAGAAAATAAAATTAATATCTCATTCCCAAATTTTTTCGAAAATTTCGAAAATAATATATATATTCTAACTTTTATTTTTGTTATCCCTTCTTCCAATTTCTTAGTCTAAGCATACTTGAATCACATAATTACAACTTATTTCTAACATAACATCAATAATTCATTATTTTAACCTAAACATATAAATGAGGGTTTCTCAAGTTTAACATAATTCCTACAACTATACTACTATCAATTCATCAATTCCACACAAAATCATCAATTCTCAACTATAACATCAATATCCATTCATAATTTTCACAAAACCTATTAAAATTAGACAACTATCATGCTCAAAAATTTTATGAATATATAACAAAATTCATGCTTAAAGATTGAGAATAAATGAAAATCATACCTTATTATTCTTGGAATTAAGCTTAGAAGCAAAGATTTGGAAGATTTAGCTTGAAAGAAAAATTTCTCCCAAGTGTGTGTAGTGTGTGTGTGTCGTGAGTTTAGTGTATAGGGTAGAGAATTTTGAAAATTTTCAAGAGTGTAGGATAGTGTATTTATAGATGAATTTTATTTAAATTTTCATTTAATTAAATAGAAGATTATTCATCAACTTAATAAATGCATATACTTGCTCTCAAGTTTATTTAATGTAGACTTGCTTAGTCATTTAGTTTCTAGAACATGTATATATTTATATATATACATATATTTATATAATATAAATAATATAATATGTGTATTTATTTCATTTGATACTACTAATCTTATATACATAACTTATATTCTAAATTTCTTACTTTATGATATTTTATACTTGCATATTCATTTAATTATGCTTATTATATATTAGGGAACTACAACACCTAAATAGCAAAATTTAGTCATTTCTAAAAATTATAGAATTGATTTGATCCTTAAGATCAAATAATCAATCGACACATTATTTTAAATCATAAGCATGTTTATTTATTTTATTAAGGATGCAATGCCCTATTAAATCATTAATCATTAAATAATTACTAATTGAAAATTTGGGGTATTACAATTACACACCTTGTGACGTTTAATCTAACAGTTTTCTTCTTCCTTTACTTCTGGGTTTCCCTTGCTTGATCCTTAAAACATAAAGATTATGGTCAATCTTTAGTAATCTTCCTTTCTAATTTTTTTTTTTGTATATTAACAACTATCAATTAATATATAACATGTCTTACTATTGTCTAATTCTACCGAAATTTCGGCAGAGTAACGTTTAGAATAGGTATAGCCCAAATATACCAAACTAATTCAGTTTTATCCCAAACTCCTCAATATCATCATCATATCATCAAACATATACTTAAGAACTTTATACAAGAGTAATATAATCTAACTCAGCGTTAATCGCCTAAAGCGAGTTAATTAGATATATATATATATATATATATATATATATATATATATATATATATATATTTCAATATTTTGAATATCTACAACCCATTAAAAATCAAATATCATATAATCATACTTAATTAACATCATTGATCATTATTTCATCATTCATTCAAGTCTTGCTTAAAATTTTCCACATAAAATCATAACTTTAGTCTTTAACTTTAAATTTTATAACTTTTGATATCTATGTTCAAAAATTCCCATAAATTCTACTTAGGCCTTATTTTTATCATAGATCTCAAATATCAATTCAAATCCATCAAATAAAATCAAGAAATCATAGATCTAAACTTGCCCTTCATTTTCGAAAATTTTGAACAATTAGTATATGTTTGAATTAAATTCCATAAATTCATTTTATACATTATTTACATCCTTAAGCATGAATATCATCTCAAATTACTCAAATAAAATCAACATCATCATGTTCCTACACTCTATAATTTTCGAAAATTTCACAATTTTCACAAACATTGTTTAACTTTTAATTTCTTCTTTCATATGATGTTTATAATCATCCATAAGCATATATCTAAAGGAAGTACATGCCCGGGTTTTGGCTACGGGTCCTTTAGGTTTTGAGTTCCGGGCTATGCATTCCACTAAAGTACCGATTTCATTTTTCATTTTTTCGTACGATTGTCACATCCCCAAATCATAAGTAGGATTTAGAAGGTTGTAACTCTAACAGTATAATTAAACGAAATTCTCCTTAAGAAAAGCCGTAATTCATATGACAAGCATGTTCTTGGACTTAGTACATAACTTAAGTTCTTGCAATGGAAAACATGTGATATGTACATATGACGATGTACTATCAAGGTATAAACTTTTCAAATGACAATATTCCTGTTGCTCAACACCGCCCATCCATCATCATCGCTCAACTCGCACATTTAAAACAAACATGCGGTGAGTACAAGAATGCACTCGGTGGACTCATGCCAAAACATTTGATAATATTGAATTACGCGCGAATGTCGAGTAAGTCGCGGGGTTTTAGTTAAAAGGCCTCAGGCTTACTAAAATCATTCGGTTCATAAAGTAGCTTGGCGAAGCATTTTCTTGGTGTGTATGGTCCGTATCTCATAGTCACAATACATAATAATAATAAATAATAAACGCCGAGAGGAGGCCTCCCATCTACGACGCCGTGACCGCCGTAATCCCGTCATCACACGCTCTGCAAGCATATGTTAACACACAGTAGATAGTTCCAACCTTCACGCCAATCCTAGCGGGCATTTATCATCCCACACAGACCCGACATTTAAAAGGATGGGTGCTACCACAACAAATGATATAATAGTTCCAACCATCTCCACATTACTACCCGGCAAACGAGATAGGATCCATACACAAAACGAAATATTTTGGCGTAATGCAAGAAACATTTGATAACAGTTGTAAAATAAGTCTCAGTAAATATACTCATTTGGTATAACAAGAAGTCACATTTCGATGGGGTAAGAAAAGGCCCACATTTTGAAGATAAAGCCCACATTAGTGAGGTAAGAAAAGGAGCCCACCCGGATGTAGATTGTCTAACCGATTTCTTGGATTGCGAGTCCCAGCTTAGCCTATCTATTCTCGGCTTTGAGGTTTTGGGTTGAAACATCCATCGGGTCTTAGAACCCATATTTCTACTTGAGTGTATATCATGGCATGATATACAATCAATTGATCATGTAGTAGCGCCTAGTCAAATATTTCACGTTAAGACGTGCTTCCGTAAAAATATCATATTGTTGTTTTATCCTAAATTCGTGCATCTTATTAATGCTTTAATGTACCTTGCGATATATCATGTGAATGCATCAATTAATAGCATGTTAGTCACATAAGGCATGTTTCACATAGGGGAGTTTCAACACTTAGTTAAATTTCAAGTGTTTAATTTTCAGCAAAACAGCTTAAAACAACCCAAGTGTCATACTTTGATGATCTATAACTCTCGATTAAAAATACGTATGACCGCACAAAGACACATTCTGGAAACCTCTAAACATGTACTGTAAGTTCTAAGAAGGAAGTCGACCCAAAAGAGTCGTGGTTCTGGAGATATAGGGTCTCAAAGTGGGTAACTCGAACTGACTTCTATACTTGGAATATTTTTCAGAATTTCCAGATTTAGAGTGTCATACTTTGACGATTCATAACTCTTGATTAAAAATACGTATGACCGCAAAACGACACATTCTGGAAACCTCTACATATTTACTATAAGTTCTAAGAAGGAAGTCGACCCAAAAGAGTCGTGGTTCTGGAGATATAGGCTCTCAAAGTGGGCAACTCGAACTGACTTCTTCTATACTTAGAAAAATTTTCAGGATTTCCAGATTTAGCTTAACAACGAGGGATTTTGCGAGGCTCGTAACTTTTGACTCACAATACCAAAATGATTGAATGATACCATTTTAGAAACCTTGTAATAAGAACTACATGTTTCATGAAGACCGTACTGGAAGATACTTGATGCATCGAAAATACGTAAGTTCAAAGTTGACTAGTTGGAAAGGACAACATTCAAGTAGGTGACTTTGGGTCAGTGAACAGTATACTTATAAGGCTTGGTTTGGGATCAAACTTTCCAGATCACAACTAGACATGGTAAGGAACATTTCTTATGAAGAAACCAAAGTCAAAATCGGATTACAAACGGCTCGAATATCTCACGCAAAAGTCGTACACGGACAGTCATTTAGCATAGAATTTTACTAAGGAAGTTTGTCCAAAAGCTTACTGTAATGCATCAACTTTAAAAATTCACCGTGAGTTCATTATAAGGAATCTAGGAATGCAACCAATCATATTGAAAAGCCACTTAAGTCTAGTTTAATCCAGAAAAGCCTTACTCAATGATTCAAAATAGATTCGGAGATAAAAATATTTTACTACAAGCTATCACTACAGTGACAGTTTTGTGCAGTTCGTTTGAAAAATCTGGAATAAATAGTAAAAAATTTTAGAAAATTCTGAAAATTTACATAGATATTCTAGACATGCTAATTTATGTTTATGCCAATTTTTAGAGTTTTACCATTATCCAAACTCGAAACGAAAGCCACGGACCGTGGGTGATGAACACCGAAATTTTACAGATTTGTGAAGTGTTTTTGAAAAATATAATTAAAATAGAAAATAAAGTTGGATTGACTTGAAATTTTACAGAGACGTAATAGACATGTTTAATTTCAACATAGTAAAATTTCACATTCATCGGACCACTGTAACTTAGTCAAATAATTTTATGAAGTTACTGTTTTCGTAACATACTCCCAGTTTTCAGTTTTAAGCTTATTCTTCTTGTATGCATTTCATATAACCACGAAAATGGTGAATCTATCACCCCAAATCACCACCAAGATCATCAATCTAACCATGCAAGTATGATTTAATCATGTCTAAGAGTCATAGGAGATAGTTATACCTTAGTCACGAATTTGAAGATGAATGCGAGAGAGATGGAGCTTGAGCTCTCTCTTCCATGGTGGAAATGGTGTAGGAGAAGAAGAAGAGAGGAAAGGAGAGGAGAGGTCTGAAAATTTTGGGGAGAGAGGGAGAAAATGTATTATGAGTGAAATGAAGTGTATGGGAAGAGTTTCTCCATGTATCTCTCTCTCTCTAGGCACACACACACACAATAGGAATCATGGTTGAGTGTGTAGAGTGTGGTGATGATTAGTGTAGGCTAGAAAGACTTTTCATGCATTGGGTGTTAAGGAGGTGACCATCATGCCATGCCATCTCATGATGGCCTATGGCTATGTAGGTGTCCAAATAGGTAGGCAAATTTTTGGGGAGTAGGAGATGATGATTGAGGAGTGTAAAAGGAGCTCTTCATGCATTGGGTGTTTAAAGAGGTGACAAGCATGCTTTGTCAATCCATGATGGCCTAAGGTTTAGGGGTCCAAATAGGTAGGATTATTTTATTTTTGTACATTAATACCATATATATCATAACATATAGTTTAGATACCATAGGATAATTTAATGGTATCATTACCCGTGACCAAACCCTAATTTGTATAATTAGGGTTTTCGAAACCCATTTCATAAATATCGAGTTTTAATAACTCAAAAATTGATTTTAATATTTAATATTACTGATTATATAAATTAATGATAGGAAATTAATTGGGATAATTTCCGGATCATTGAACTCATCTCTCAAAACATCTCTAGACGTTAACGTTCAAAACGTCTCAAAATGATCATAATCGACTCATCTCAAAATGGTCGCAGTAAGTTTGAACTTACTTTATAATTAATATTCTAGTAACATAGGAATTAATATGAAAATTAATTCCAATCTTCGCGCTCAAAAATTTCACAAAATACCGACGATGATGTGTAATCGGCGTTAAAAAAATCTTGTCGATATGCTTTACAAACTTCTATTTCTAAATTCACAATTCTCGGTGAATATAAAATAGGAATTAGCCCTTCAGAATAATCGAAACAATTATTCGCTATCTTCTTGATTGAATCGTCACAAATAATTCCTAATTTACTGGTTTCAAAACCGTAATTAGCATCTAATTCTACGGATATTACATCCTACCCCTTAAAAGAAATTTCGTCCAAATTTGCATACCTCATAAAGTATGGGGTATCTTTGTATCTTAACATCTTATCTTTCCACGTGTTTTCCCTTTTGTCCATGGGTCTTCCATCGGATTTTCATTAAAACCCAAACTTGATTCCTTAATCGTTGAATCGTGCGATCAAATTAGTCGTAGATTTTCATCATAACTCATCTGAGTCAAAGGTCACGTCATCATGTTGGTTTCGTGAATTGGGTCATTTTCGTATTTCCTAAATATGACATGGAAAAAAATATTCGTATTTTTCCGAATTTGGTGGAATACCAAGTTGTAGCTACTAGGCCTATTATTATTAGAAGCTCGTGGGTTCTACAAAACGTGGTCTCAAGATTCTCAGATTCGATTTTGTAATTTCTCTAGATGGAGAAATCTTAAGAAACAATTCGCGATTTAAAATGCATTTGATTACGCAGATCGTCAGAAGACTTTGTCCGTCTTAGCTTTTCTTATTCTTTGCCTTATTGGCGAGATATCTCGATCGCTTAAACACGACGTCGAGAACTTTATACCTTTGCTCACCCACTTTGTTACAATAAAGTGGTGGTCGATACTTTTCAAGACAATGCCTCATAAGGCTATATTGATCGTTGGTTGACATTACGGTTGTACATAACTTAACAAGTGGTACAACACGTTCTCACCGCACCGGGTTTAACATTTATGTTCTCATCGTATCCTTAAACGCTCATACCGTCCTTTTGTTCGCGCTCGCGGCGAATGCAACTATGTTAAGGTTCAACCTCGTGTTTAACTCTTTTGGGAGTTAGTTCAAAATCTAGGGGTACTCTTGAGTCTCTATCTGGCGATAGGTTTTGGTACTCCCAGTAAATATACAATTCCCTTTTGTACGTCCGAGCTTAATTTATCGGGTCTACGAGTCATCCGAGTGGCGAGACAAAACATAATTGGTGAGTCAATCCACTACTACCCATATAGTAGTGCGACTTCTATGACTTTGGCGTAACTCAATAAGATTCATTGCTACATCATTCCATTTTCATTCGTGTAGCTCTAGAGATTATAACCTCTTATAAGGCCTTTGATATAATGCCTCCACTTGTTGGTAACCGAGACATTGCTTGACAATCATGGTTACATCTCGCTTCATTCTTACTATCTAACTTTTCTCGTAAATCGTAACATATCTTAAAGTTGTCTAGTCAAGGTAAGAGAAGGTCATGACTTCATTCTTGGTTTCATCTCTCACTTATTATTGCTTGGAGATATTTATATATATATAATCCTTCTTTAGACGATATAACATTGTCCAGTCATTCCTTAAAATTCTTCACCTTTCATTCCTTATCTTAATTTGTATTCTACTTCCATCTCCATTCTATCTTTTTAGTCATATGTCACCTTGGGTGAGAGTACAACTTAAGTTCATCCCGAATGCCCGACTATTTCGTTCTCATTTTCTTAAACTTTCCAATGAGTTTTCCTTTTCATTGGGACATACTATGATTTAGGTGAATTTTATAACTCGGTATTAGATTCTACATTTACCATCCTCGGTGATCATTTATCACACTTATAATCTTTACTAATTCGAGCCATCTTTCATCCCCTGATCCACATTTCCTTGCTCAAGAATAAATTCAAACTTTAGCAAGTTGAGAAGGGTTCTTAACTTATTGTCATAGGAATGAAGTCTTGCGACTTTGGTATTTATACTCATCATTACTATTATGAGTCGTGAGTTGGAAAATTCCATTCATGTGGCCTAAGTCATTGTGATGCATAAGCTATTATATTTCTCATATTAATACATAGCCTCTCTTTTATTACTCCACGTAAATTTCATTCCTTTTTGGGGTAGCTATGTTATTGGTCTTGCTACTTTAGAGAGTTCTAAATGGCTCTTTTGATAGTAGTCCATTTATCTAAGAAATTCCTGGTCTCATTTTTAGGTCATCAACGACTTTCATTCTTAATTGTTTGCCCTTTGTCGGTCCACATTGATTTCTTCTAAGGATACTATATGCATGAGGAATATTTCTCCTTTCACCAAATACACGACATCGCATTGCAAAATCTGCCCGGCTCTTAAAGGTCGTAAGACAGCCTTTGGATGTTCTTTATGTTCTTCTTCGTCCTTTGAATAGGTAAGAAATTACACTGGGCTTCAAGCTCCGAAGGCGAAACTGAAATCTAGTCCCTACCTGCCCGACAAGGGAATCTAACTCATAGCTACCAGAGCTGGGTAGCTTTATTTCCCCTTAGCTTTGTCAAAGGAAAGGGACCAAAAGCTCGAATTCATAGCTCTCTAGCCTTCGGTTTCTGACTAGCTGAGAGAGTCGAATTGAAAGTTAAGATAAAATTTTCTAAGTACGTGTGGAACACTCGAGTTTTGAGGTTCATGATCAGGGCTGGTGCATTTGTCAGTCCGAATGGCCTAACTATTATCTCATAGCACCCATATCTTTTCGGAACTATTCGCTTTCGTATTTGGATACCATTCTACTAGGACCATATAATACTATACCAAAATGCCTAAATGAGGACTTTTTATTCATTATCTACGGGGTCGGTTTATCGAGCCGATCGATTACAAGCGTCTAGTTCTTTTACACCCAAAATTCGACACCACACATTTAACATATTCACGAAATATTCCAACCACGTTTATTTTACTCATTCTAACCATATTATCTACATATGAGTCTCATATTATCATAGGGTTCTGACTCGAGTGACCTTCACGAGTCGCACCTTTCGCTTAGAAACTTGTCTATTTCTCGTCGTTTTACCTCATATATTCGACGATCTTTCTCTTTCAAAGAGTCAGGGGTCACACTGCTCCTCCTGTTTCTTCTTCAATACCAGAAGTTGGTGTTACTTTTATCAGAAAGTAAGGTCGAGTTGGTAGTGGTAATACTCCTAATCCTTGAGGGCGATAAGATCCTGTTCTTTTTGCCCTTCTCGCCTCTTATTGGTACCATTGACGGCACAGGACGTGGGGTGGTATTTGGAACATTAGGGTACAACATTCTGTCACGTCGTGCGGTGTAAATTGCCGGGGACTAGGACGAGTGCTTATAGGTGCCGTTCCATACGCATCATGAGTATACTTGAGCCTGTTGACAAATCCTGGTAAGTCTGCCCAGACTTTGGAATTTGTATCATGGAGAAAATATTATTTTGACACATCCTTTTGCAAAACCACCGCTAATTTGGTAAACGACCGATAAGTCGTTGGATACCATCTTCATTTGTCACTCTAAAAATTTCGAGCGTCCATCTAGAGGTGTAAAATTTTCTCCAAAACTGTTCTAAATCCATGCCTAGCTCATAATAAAAGAGCCGATACGCTCGTGTGAGTTATAAATTGTAGGCCTTGGGGTTACTCTCTTGCAGTTAAACACCCTTTTCCCGCCATTTGTATTCGGATATTTTAGATAGGTTCGACTTAATTTAAGCTATGGAGGGAATCTTTAAACAAGAATGATCTCTTAAAGAATTATACACTTTAAGACGTATATAACCTGTAGATAACTCATGACACTTATCTTAATACTCATTTTACGTCTAGTCCTTCAGTCGCATATCGCTCTAAATCCATTCGCATATCACGGATAGTGGGTACCAATATCCTTTCGCGTAAAACCTTTATCGAAAAGATTAGGTCCAGGTCGCTGATCACGTGAATGACAACCATTTTCGAAGCTTCTTGACTCTAAAATTATATCTACGTTCCTCACAGATATAGTGATCCAAATCATTGAGTAGAACTTTAGGCGATTCTAGGTTCGAATCTACGCTTGAGCAACTCTTACGATGGCCATGATTTTCGATAGGTAAGGAGGTCTACATCTTGATCGCTCACCCCAATTCGGTTCTATCGCTTCTGCGTGCTTGCGCGATGTCAAAAGCAAATACCTAAATTGAACAAAATCTTATAGGTATTCCGAGGAAATTTTCCTCATACCTATCTTGTCTTTGGGTTTTGTTTGTTACTGCTTCGGTGCAAGTATAGGCTTTGGTCTACGGTGTTCCCGCTTATTCAAGTGAATATCTATTTCATATGTCACCGTCCTTTCCATTGGGACATTATGCTCCTTGCTATGGCCTTCGGTGCCTCATTCACCTTATACTTCTCGGTATCGTATCGTTATGCTTTTACCAATAGCATTTGTGGTTAGTCTACATCAACCTATCCGTTGATATTGATATTTCGATAATTAAGTCTTACCGTAGAGATCGTCGTGTCTCTAGCACTATCATTCATTCCTAATCCAGATGAATGACTCCATTCCTTTTCACTTCATCGATCTTAGGAATATATTTCATATATCCTTACTTTAACTCTTCTCAAGGAAATTCTTATTTATCAAGTCATATGTCTCTTAAGCTTATATTATGTCGGCGGCTATCTTATAATCGTATAGCTCATAGTTTCTTTAGTCATTTCCGACTTTTGTCCCTTTTTCTTGGACACGGTATTTGAAAGTAATCTTACTTCGTTATAATTCGGTTCCCACTTCACGGACTAGAACCGTTATCATTGTCGTATGGCTTGGTAGGGTCGCATATTCGTACACCATAACTTAAATTCCAAGCATCTCTTCCATGTCTTGGCTTTGAAGATATTTTCTTCACACTTGATTTACATGCTAGGGCTATCCTCGCTGCTCACACAATCTCAAAGATTATGATTCCTCCATCTCATTATCATTTGTTTAACCAAGTTTCAATTACTTGGAATCGGTTATGCTCAATCATAATCTCATTGATCGAGGTATAAGGCGATGGATCTATTTTACGAGATGCTATCATTTCCTTATATATATATATTCCGGAAAGGAATATTTTGTATGCATCTTTATTCTTTTAAACATGTCCAACCTACTAACGAGGTTTCAAGGACAACCAACTAACTTAAGGATAAGTTGTAATCTCTCTTGTTATAAAAAGAGAGTTCATATCCCACGGATATCATATACTTTTCTTGCTTTTACTCTTGCATTCAATGCTAAAGAGTATCTTATTCATAACTTGATTATCGTAACAGTCGTATGAAGGTATAACTTCACTGTTATCAATCTTTGTAAAGCCCATCAAGGGTCATCACATCCATGTGTATCATAGGAAAAATATCTCATCTCATCGAGATTTTCCTTACATCCTGATTTCTTGATGTCTATCATTTTACTGGTCTGAAACATTTGGGTGACTGGAATAAGTCAACCTATTTCATATCTGATGTTTATCGCTTCACTAATTCGTACTTAGGTGACAAGGTAAGTCAACGTTCGTCATACTTGATGGTTTCAAGAGTCGAGAAAGAATTATCACGACTACTTGCAAAAGGCGTTGTCTCACAAATCGAAATAACATCTTCTCAAAGATTGAATCGATATGCTTTTTAGACCGAATAAATGGGGCTCTAGAGTCCGAAGACCAGAATGACGACTACTGAGATTTCTTTGGTCATATGGGCTGGCCAGACCCGTCACAAATATTTTCTCAGTCACGCTAGGATTTGGGTTCAAAAGGACACTTTATGAATTTTTGGGTTGAAAATTTTCTTCAGAAGAAGTGAGAAACTCGAATGAATTCTCAATTGGAACTAGGTCATAGAGTTAAACTCAACGACAGATATTGGGTGATGAATATAATTTTTGAAAGCTTATATACCCATAATAGGTCATCAACAAAGGTTCTTATGTACGTCGTGGCTCTACTTGTATTGCTGGCAATCTTACTTTCTTAGTAACATTCTAAGATTCAGATCGCACTATAACGTTCTTACTTTCTATAAATCATGAGCTAGCTTCAACTGATCCTCGTGAATCCTGGAGTAGGAATCAGGAATTTGGTCCTTCATAAGAAATGAAGTACAGTACATTAGGGGCACGTAGGCGAAAACCGTACGTAAATCGGAGTTCACACGATCGAGAACTAATCAAAACAAAATCAATGCGCAGTGCAGGAAAAATTTACGCGCTCGCGCCGAGGTCATAAGCGATGCCGACGCCAAGGTCGTGCATGCCGTTACCGATGCCGCGGTAGTACAGAGAAATGCCGACGTCGAGGTCGCATAAGCTACCAAAGTCGATATGTCAAAGTCGACATTATAAATTCCGAAATCAAAGTCGACGATGCGCACATGCCGAGGTCGAAGTCGAGTCGCACAATTTTGTATAAATCCTTTTCTTTTCGATACTCAAGATGGAATGAAGTTCTCAAATCCATCGTTACTCTTGTTCTTGTAATAGGAGGAAGTTCTTACTTCTATATTCTTTCATAAAAGGGATCATGCTTCTTAAAAGTCTACGTTACGTTGAGCTAGCATGCTCATCATCATAAAGAACTTTGAAGTTGAAGTAAAACTTCAAATATTCATACGTAGCTCATTTGTGCGATGTACTTACGTCAATTTCACGAATTCAACATATCATTTTGACAAATCGTGTCAATCTCAATCACTTTGAAGCATGAATAACATAACTTTGTTCATAACAATGAACACTTATCAATTCGAGTTTCAAATATTTCATCTTTGGCATATCATGCCGAAACTTTCTCACATCATTGTCATCATCTCCCTTATATCTTTCTTCTTTCATAACTTTCTCGACAAATCATTTGTCATAACATTCATTCTCAACCTTTCTCATAGCTTTCATTTCTTTTGAAAGATCATTTCAATCATCCTTCACTTCAAACTTTTCGATTTCAAAACCGAGAAAATCATTTGTCTATCATAAATAAAACCTTTAAGTTTCCTTAAATATGGGTCCCATACACGCATATTGTGGAATCTTTGAGTTTCCTAAATATGCAGTCCCATACCGCATATTGTGGAATCTCTTTTGAAAAAATCATTTTCATCCTTTTCACTTTCAATCTTTTCATTTTATTTGAATAAAATCATTTCATAAACATTCATCCGCCAGGAAATTTTCAAAACTTTGGAAAAGAATCATTTACCTCATTTCGGTTGAGCTTGATGTGATGGAGTGTTGAGCATTGTCACTAACCTTTAGAAGTCTAATGACTCAATCTAGACTTAATCTTAAAGGAGATTTTGGGTTCAAGAGCTAACCGATACCACTCTGTCACATCCCTAAATCATAAGTAGGATTTAGAAGGTTGTAACTCTAAATGGTATAATTAAACAGGGAATTCTCCTTAACAAAAGCCGTAATTCATATGACAAGCATGTTCTTGGACTTTAGTACATAACTTAAGTTCTTGCAATGAAAACATGTGATATGTACATATGATGATGTACTATCAAGGTATAAACTTTTCAATGACAATATTCCTATTGCTCAACACCGCTCCATCCATCATCTCGCTCAACCCGCACATTTAAAACAAACATGCGGTGAGTATAAGAATGCACTCAGTGGACTCATGCCAAAACATTTGATAATATTCAATTACTGCGCGAATGTCGAGTAAGTCACGAGGGTTTTAGTTAAAAGGCCTTGTCTTACTAAAATCATTTCGATTCATAAAGTAGCTTGCCAAGCATTTTCTTGGTGTGTATGGTCCGTATCTCATAGTCACAATACATAATAATAATAAATAATAAGCGCCGAGAGGAGGCCTCCCATCTACGACGCCGTGACCGACCGTAATCCCGTCATCACACGCTCTACTGCAAGCATATGTTAACACAACAGATAGTTCCAACCTTCACGCCAATCCTAGCTGGCATTTATCATCCGCACAGACCCGACATTTAAAAGGATGGGTGCTACCACAACAAATGATATAATAGTTCCAACTATCTCCACAGCCCTACCCGCAAACAGATAGGATCCATACAAAACGAAATATTTTGGCGGTGTAATGCGGAAACATTTGATAACGGTTGTAAAATAAGTACTGTAAATATATTCATTTGGTATAACAGTAAAGTCACATTTCAGTGGGGTAAGAAAAGGCCCACATTTTGAAGATAAGAAGCCCATATTAGTGAGGTAAGAAAAGGAGCCCACCTGGACTGTAGATTGTCTAACCGATTTCTTGGATTGCGAGTCCTAGGCTTAGCCTATCTATTCCTGGCTTTGAGGTTTTGGAGTTGAAACAACCATCGGGTCTTAGAACCCATATTTCTACTTGAGTGTATATCATGGCATGATATACAATCAATTGATCATGTAGTAGCGCCTAGTCAAATATTTCACGTTAAGACGTCTTACGTAAAAATATCATATTGTTGTTTTATCCTAAATTCGTGCATCTTATTAATGCTTTAATGTACCTTATGACATATCATGTGAATGCATCAATTAATAGCATGTTAGTCACATAAGGCATGTTTCACATAGGGAGTTTCAACACTTAGTTAAATTTCAAGTGTTTAATTTTCAGCAAAACAGCTTAAAACAACCCAGTGTCATACTTTGACGATCTATAACTCTCGATTAAAAATACGTTATGACCGCACAAAGACACATTCTGAAACCTCTAAACATGTACTGTAAGTTCTAAGAAGGAAGTCGACCCAAAAGAGTCGTGGTTCTTGAGATATAGGGTCTCAAAGTGGGTAACTCGAACTGACTTCTATACTTGGAATATTTTTCAGAATTTCCAGATTTAGAGTGTCATACTTTGACGATTCATAACTCTTGATTAAAAATACGATGACCATAAAACGACACATTCTGAAACCTCTACATATTTACTATAAGTTCTAAGAAGGAAGTCGACCCAAAAGAGTCGTGGTTCTGGAGATATAGGCTCTCAAAGTGGGCAACTCGAACTGACTTCTTCTATACTTAGAAAAATTTTCAGGATTTCAGATTTGGCTTAACAAAGAGGGATTTTATGAGGCTCGTAACTTTTGACTCACAATACCAAAATGACTGAATGATACCATTTTAGAAACCTTGTAATAAGAACTACATGTTTCATGAAGACCGTACTGGAAGATACTTGATGCATCGAGAAATACGTAAGTTCAAAGTTGACTAGTTGGAAGGACAACATTCAAGTAGGTGACTTTGGGTCAGTGAACAGTATACTTATAAGGCTTGGTTTGGGATCAAACTTTTCAGATCACAACTAGACATGGTAAGGAACATTTCTTATGAAGAAACCAAAGTCAAAATCGGATTACAAACGGCTCGAATATCTCACGCAAAAGTCGTACACGGACAGTCATTTAGCATAGAATTTTACTAAGGCAGTTTGTCCAAAAAGCTTACTGTAATGCATCAACTTTAAAAATTCACCGTGAGTTCATTATAAGGAATCTAGGAATGCAACCAATTATATTGAAAAGCCACTTAAGTCTAGTTTAATCCAGAAAAAGCCTTACTCAATGATTCAAAATAGATTCGGAGATAAAAATATTTTACTACAAGCTATCACTACAGTGACAGTTTTGTGCAGTTCGTTTGAAAAATCTGGAATAAATAGTAAAAAATTTTAGAAAATTCTGAAAATTTACATAGATCTTCTAGACATGCTAATTTATGTTTATGACAATTTTTAGAGTTTTACCATTAGCCAAACTCGAAACGAAAGCCAAATTTGCCTACCTAGTCAATCCATGATGGCCTAAGGTTTAGGGGTCCAAATAGGTAGGATTATTTTATTTTTGTACATTAATACCATATATATATCATAACATATAGTTTAGATACCATAGGATAATTTAATGGTATCATTACCCGTCACCAAACCCTAATTTGTATAATTAGGGTTTTCGAAACCCATTTCATAAATATCGAGTTTTAATAACTCAAAAATTGATTTTAATATTTAATATTACTGATTATATAAATTAATGATAGGAAATTAATTGGGATAATTTCCGGATCATTGAACTCATCTCTCAAAACATCTCTAGACGTTAACGCTCAAAACGCCTCAAATGATCATAATCGACTCGTCTCAAAATGGTCGCAGAAGTTTGAACTTACTTTATAATTAATATTCTAGTAACATAGGAATTAATATGAAAATTAATTCCAATCTTATGCTCAGAAAATTTCATAAAATCTTGACGTATGATGTGTAATCGCCGTAAAAAAATACTATCGATATGCTTTACAAACTTCTATTTCTAAATTCACAATTCTCGGTGAATATAAAATAGAATTAGTTCCTTCAGTAATAATCGAAACCATTATTCGCTATCTTCTTGATTGAATCGTCACGGTAATTCCTAATTTACGGTTTCAAAACCGTAATTAGACATCTAATTCTACGGATATTACATCATGTCGGGATGTTTTCCGTTGCTTGAGTTTTCTAAAGGAAGTACATGCCGGGTTATCCATTTTCAACATAGCTTGTCATTCCATGTTCGTCGTTATGCATATTGCTTATGTTTCCATTTTCATGCATCGATTTTGGATGGTTTATCCTAGATCCGAGGATAGCATCGATTTTGAAGCTTCTTGTTGCTAAGATTTGAGTCAACTTGCATGCATGCATATTTTGAAAGTACCCTATTATAGGTCTTGATGCCTTGAATATATTTCCCTTCTGCATCGAGTTGATTTGAGAACTCGGAGAGTGCCAAATGTGGGTTCAAAAAGTCGAAAACCCTAGTTTTTCTACGATCTTCGTTTGGATCACGATGTTGCTTTGCTTTGTGGGATGTGACCCCAAAAGTTGTTCCGTCTTGTTACGGTGTACCTACCAAAGTCAATCGGTGAAGTCATCGGACCCGTAGATATCTCCGGTCGACGTTTTAAATCTGTTCGGTTGGGTTATATATGCTTATTTTGAGTTATTTACTCGATATTTCAAAATAAAACATGTGCTTGTAGTAAATGTTTTGGTGAAGTTATTCTCGTACTACGATCCGAGATGTAGTTCTATTGTGATTGTGCGAGGATCTCTATTCGGTGGGTTGATCACCATCTTGAGTATTGATCGTGAGGGATAGACCCCAACACGTGGTTATGGTTACGAAGGGATAGACCCCTAAGTCCACACGAAATGGTAATGAGGTGGTTATGGTTACGACGGATTCGATCAAGTCCACACCGAGTTAGCCATTTGGATACGCCCGCATGGGTGATCGGATATGTTTCGAACGAGATATTGTGGGTCGGTGGATATGTTCGGGCGAATGAGATGTGATGGGTGGCGGGATATGTTCCGAGCCGTGGTTCTATGATGAGAACAACAAGTAATAACGGATAAGGTATCGAAAAGCGAAAAATCTATTTTGTTTACTTAGAAGTGGATTTAGTTTTTAAACCTTCTAAGGTAAGTGCTCGAACACGGCATCATGATTCTTTTGATTTATGATAAAACCCCACCGAGTGCGCTAGTACTCACCCCAAACTCTTTTCAAATCTTTTCACGGATGGAGGAGGGCTTTGACGACGGCGACGGGGGGTGGAGCTGGGGTTCTTCATGCTATGCTTCCGCGATGTTGTGTTATATCGTGCTACGATGTTGATGTATTCTTGTCCCTTATTTTCTTTCCGATTGGGAACAAGATTTGCTATTATGTTATTATGTTGTGAGTCTCGATATGAGCATGCTATGTGGTTGACGGTCTAGTCAACGTGGTGTAATGCTATTTTGCTTCCTTGCATTACTTATTATAAACCAAGATCATGTTTTCGAGGTTATGATATCGATATTATTCTCTGGTGGATTGTTTGCACCGCCTCCCTTCGTGATATGTCCTAGTTATAGAGAGATCTGCCCGATTTCATGGTCACATCTTCTTATCATGTATGTTATATGTATCCCCTTCTTCCCCGCCTAACCCCACCCTAATCACACCCGGCATCCGTGCCTTCCCTCGAATTGGGGCGTGATGACTTAATGTCATCGCGGTGTTCTTCGCCCCGACATCTATCTTTGTTATCCGATACCGACTTGGTATCGAGCGCTTTCTGGCATTGGGTATCAAAATTTCGATATCAAGCGCGCTCATTTGCTTTATATCATGTACGTTCTTGAAATTGAGTGTTTAGAATTTGTTCTTCTAAAGCGCTTATCGTACAACTACCCTCACCACCGTCAGCCACCTCCTTTAAAAAGGGATGAGACATGTGTTTATTTGCTGATGCTTTATGTGGTTACGTGATGCTTGATGTGATCTTGGTTTCATGTGTTTTGGCCTGGTAAGAGTTTACGTGATGTAAACGTGATGTGGATGAGACATGGTTGGATGGTGATGTGGATGTGGAAGTGATTGTTGATGAGACGAAAGGGCCTATGTGGCTGTGATATGGAAACCACTGATGTGGTATGATGTGATTGATATGATCATGAATGGATGATGTGAATCTATGTGTTTACATAGAAATATGTTGTTGATTGAAAATCTTGTTTATATTGATAAACGAGTGCTTGTAAGTGAATCATGTAATTGTTTACGTGATTATTGTTATGAATATCCATATCGATGTTGATATGTGTTGAAAGTGAATATGTGTCTCAAGACATGATTACCCAGATGACTGGGGCAGAAAAAGGAAACGTGAATATTTGTTGTTATTTGATGAACTAACATGTAGGTTTATGGATATTCAGTGGCCCAGACAACGTTGGTTAAGATCCCACAGGATGGATGAGCAAATCCGTAAGTTCAGGGAATGTACCAGGAATGTCCATGAACCGTTGGGAGTATTTCTGGGGAGATTTGTTGGTTTGTGGAGATAGATTCGAGATAGTGGAAAGGTATCGAGTACGAGGCTTACTATCGGATGGCCAGAAAGGCTACCGACAGGTTGGCAACCATGGGCGAGAAGCGCGAGTGCGTGATGTTCCGTCGGGATCCTATCACCGCACACCTTACCTTGGATTTCACGAGTTCGCTGCTCGAGTGTGGAGACGGTGGACCGATCATCGAGCATACCATCCGAGGCGGATGTGATAGCGAGGTATGTTCGAGGCGATCAGTTGATGATAGGGATGATGTTCTGAAGAGCCTTTGTAAGAGCGACCATCGCGTGACGATCGTCAATTCATCGGGATACACGGCCACTACACCTCCATCTACGATCCTCACTTTCGACGGACCGGGAATGATTTTGGCGGGACCTCCGGTGAGAGATTATCCATCCGGCGAAGGCGGGGAAGAGGCCGGATCGAATCTTCATGCCACCGAACATGTCGGTTGGTCTCTCACGGGAAGGAGATTACGAGGAGGAGGGCGAGGAGGATAGTGAGGACTCGTGAGGACCCGGTGATCCGATAGCGATGATTGAGATGAGGTTGAGCACGTTGAGGAAGGGTAAGCGCTGAGACCGGAACCCGAGGCAGCATTCACACGAGGCTCGGCGATCGAGCACGGCTGGATGGGATCATACCCACGAGACTTGCTTCCATGTAGGATCGCCATCAAGCGGCGGCCAATCCAAGCCACGATAGGAAGGAGAGAGGGATGAGGAAAGCGAATGGAACCATTGAAACGACCGGAGAGTAGTAGACGGATATGGAGTACGAGATCCGGGTAGTCGGTTTATGCAGACAACATCATGATGCTGCTTAAGCGTGAACGAGCGGATCTTTTGCGGTGGACGGAGTCGATTCTTTGCTCATATCGACCTTTTGATTGACATACCTTGATCTTGTATTTTGGCGGTCCTTACGGACAATCGATACTAACGCCGCTATGACGGGATGTTTATGTTTGATGCTTATATGTGATATGAGCTATGCCATGATGATGTATGATCTATGTGATGTGTGATGATGATGTTATGTGAAATGCATAACGATGATGTGTTAGCGTATTGCATGTTTATATGTGATCGTGATATGTGGCATAT
Organism: Salvia rosmarinus; assembly: GCA_036937905.1. Lineage (NCBI taxonomy): Eukaryota > Viridiplantae > Streptophyta > Magnoliopsida > Lamiales > Lamiaceae > Salvia > Salvia rosmarinus. Next base: position 191,337 of record JAODLM010000630.1, read on the forward strand.
GTGATGATATGTGGTTATGGGTGATGATATATGTTATGCGATGATACCCTGTTATCTATGCGAAAGTGTTTCTAATGTTTCCAACGTCGGTACAGAATGCCGAGAACAAGGAACAAGAGAAACAATAACGTGGAAGAAGCCCAAGAACCACCTTTGGTTCAACGGCATGCGATCGAGAGTTTTCGCGAGCGAGAATCCCTACGTTCGACGGCTCGGCGAACCGATCGATCAGAAGGCGGATACGATCCACCGAAAGGATCTTGAATACATCGGCCGCGAAGAAGCGAAAAAGCTGAATGCGCGATCTTTCGCCTAATCGTAATAACCCGCAGTTTAAAAGCCCATTACGGTTTTAAAACTCAGCAAAATAAGTTTGTTTGTGAAATCAAATCGATGCGAGATCGATTATGAATTCGATCTATTTGACAAAGGAATGAATTCCTGTTATAAATTCACTGAAAATCATGAATTTAAGAATCGAAGACTATAACGTTTATCGGCAGTATATTTTTAACGTCGGCTGCGTATCGACAGTTGAAATTTCATAAAATTTTCTAAGCAATCAAGTTTAGAATTTTATTCTTTTATTAATGATTTATATTAGTAAAGTGATTACGAAATTATTACGACCATTTCGAGATGAGTCGATACGTAACGTTTTGAGATGTTTTCAAACGTTAACATATAGAGATAAAATGAAAGATGGTTTTAATGATCAAGAAATTATAGGAATTTATTTCCTATGATATTTTTATGTAATTACAGTATTATTAAGCATTTAAAAAATTCTTGAACATTAGAATTAATAAAAATCAAAACCTAGTTTTCGAAAACCCTAAATTTTCGAAAACTAGGGTTTTCTTCATAAAATAACGTCTTTTAATTATCCTATGATATTAATTATCATCTAATTCATATACTATGATTTATATATCTATGTTTGGCATGAAAAATAAAATTTAACCTATGTTAGGACATAAATGCCGTGAACTATGTATATGTGTAACCAAATGTATGTTTTAATTATTTCCACTCTTGTATATATATATTCTATGTAATTCAGATTTTATATCATTAAATCCCCCACTAATAATATATTTAGCTATTTTCAATAAGATTTATGTGTAAGACTCAATGATTAACCTCCACTAGTGGAATAAAATACTATTAAGACTTGAAGAGTCTCAGTGTGTCTGAGAGAGAGGGCGAGATTTGAGTGATATGGAGAATATTCAGATTTTATTCATTCTTCAACACACTCAAACACTCTACACTCAACACTCTTTTCTCTCTCAAGCTTCATCTTTTTTTGCTTTTTCTCAAAAAGTCAAGGCTTCTTCCCAATCCAAGCTTGAAAATTTTCCTTCTCCTCTCCATACAACACCTTGGTACCTTGTATATTGCTCCATTAATCCATACACCAAAGGTAGGAGTCGAAACAAAGGCTTGGTTGTGCTTGAATCCTTGTAAATTTTCGAAAGATAGCCTAGTCCATTGCATGTGTTGTTGATGACCCTTGTTGGTGATACTTTGCTATTGCATGTGAATAGATGATAGGAAGTATACTAGATATATGTTCTTGTTTTAAAAAAAATGTATTGCATGTGGGTTTTTATTTCAAAACTTTTCGAACCTATAGCTATGTTGGGTGCTAAGATTTTGTAGCATGATGTTTGAAGCTTAGATCATGTTTTAAAATTTATTTAAACATGATACCAAATTTTGAAATAATGACCGAGACTTGAAGAATTAATTTGGAGCATAGATTATTGATTTATAATGTCATATATGTTCATTGTAAATTATTTTGAAAATTTTAGAAAAATATCTATATCTTTCTTAAAGAACCGAAGCATATATGAATTTATAAGTGGATGTATGATTTTTATTTTGTACATGCAATGTCATATTATTGATTTATGATGAATTAAGAGTGCATAGCAATTTGTTGGAAATTTTTAGAAAGTTTATGCTATATTTTTCCAAAATAACCGAGCATATATATGATTATATGTTAATGAATGATTTTATTTGAGACATGCAATGACATATAATTACTCTATGATGTTATAAAAGTCTATAGTAACTTAATTAGAATTTTGGAAAATTCTATCTAATTTTTTTAAATAGGTGAGACATATATATATATAATTATGTTGATATGTGATTTTCATTTAAGACATACAATGATGTTTTATTAATCTAGGATATGATTTATGCACCTATGATTTAATTGGAAATTTTAGGAAAATCCTACCTATTTTTTTTAAGAAGGCCGAGACATGTATATATGTATATGTTGGTGTGTGATTTTTATTAGATACATGCAATGTTATATTATTAATCTAGGATATGATTTATGCATCTTATGATTTTGTTAGAATTTTAAGAATCAATTACAAATTTTATTCAATAAACCGAAAGCTTTGAGCTCAATTTGGTGATGAATAAATTGTTTTTGATGTCTATTAAGATGAAGTATTGCTACACTATAGTTTATAAGCATGTTATAATTGTTGGAAAATTTTATAAAATGTTTGACATGTATTGTGAAGAAGCCGAGAGCTATGATACCATTTATATGGTATAGAAATGTTATATCATGGATTATATATCATAAATATGATATATACTAATGTTTGGACCTTGTAGTAATTTATTGCAATTTTGGAAAATTTTGGACAATTATTCCAAAAATACTAATAATATTAATAATGTGATGATCGATTGTTGTTTGGTTGATATTATATCATATTAATGACCATAGTGTATAATAATACACAATATAAAAATTAGAAAAAAATTTGGAAACCATTGGGTAATTTCCAATAATTACCGAGATTTATTAAGGATTTTTAAATCCTTATTAATTAAGATTTATAATAAATTATATGTCTAAATATTATCTTAGACATATTTGGACTTTATAAGAAATTTTGGAAAATGTTTGAATAATAAAAGATTAAATAGCCGTGAGCTATTTTTAATTTTGAATAAGGATTTCTAAATCCTTAAATAATATTATTAATAATATACTATACGTTTAAAATTATTTTAAACATATTAATGAGTTTATAAAAGAAATCAATTGGAAATTGATTTTGTGAAAATTAGATATTAAAGTATGACTTAGTAATTGATTACTAAGAAAAGTCAAAATTGTTGACTTTTGAAATTAACAAATGAAATACGTTCGATAAATCGCTGTCTGGCGTAAGGCGTATCGGTTGCTAATAAAATAACGTTGATCTGAAAAGATTTCATGTTTGAAGTCGTTAGATCGAAAAACGTGAGAACGTTGAACCATTTACGAGAGGTAAAATGGTAATTTCGAACATATCTCGTCTCTATTGAAGGATGAGAAATGTTAAACTTAGTATACGCTAAAAGCAGTATCAATTGCTTAAGAATTCAATTTATATCGATATAGAATATCGAAGCTTATTATAGACTTTGTAAGTCTCAAATATGTGAACGACGTGCTAAAACATCCTTTTTATATAAAGGTGTGGACGCTGACGCAACAACTGGACGTTGACAAGTAAGCGAGTGTTAAAGACGAACAATAGTTTCAGGTGGGCTTTATTCCTAAAACAAAATGTGGCTTGACTACTTATTTCGACAAACTTTACTTATGATGCCTATTTCAACTGTTGATTAAAATGTTTACAAGATTACCTGCCAAAAATGTTTATGTTTTGTGTATTGTATCCTATCTATGAGATTGATATGAATGATATAAATGTTGTTGGGTAACTCCCAACTTATGAATGAAAATCGATATCGGATCCTATGCCTTAGGAAGGCTTATATCCGCTAGGATTAACGTGTACACTAAGGTATTGTGTCTTTGTAAGGACAATTCACGGCGGTCACGGCGTCGTGAGAGGCCTCTTTCACGGCGTTCGACTATGATGTTACGATGAAATGATGACAAGGGATATGGATCATACACACCAAGAAAAATGCTTGGCCAAGCAACTTTTCATGAATTGTTGAAAATGTTATAGTAAGCACGAGTATTTTCAACTAAAACCCTTGTGTTTACCATGATGTTGGCAAAGTAATTCAATTATGATAAAATGTTTTGGCATGAGTCCACCGAGTGCAATTTGTACTCGACCGCATGTTGTTTTTAAATGTGCAGGTTGAGCTCGGATGTTGATGATGGAGGAGTGTTGAGGAAGTCCAGTGTCCTTGATGTTTTTGTTAAGACTTGTTAACCTTGAATACATATCGTCATATATGTATTCACACACTTTCATTGCAACTCAAACTATTTTATGTTATGTCTGATGATTAGACAATATGAACTATGAAGCCCTTTAGATCGTAATATCCTTTGGGATCAGTTGGTTTAAACCTTTTGGTCCGATATGTTATAAATGTATGTTTGGTCCCAAGTATTATATCTCACATGTGATAAGCCTAGTTGTAATAGTCTTCTACATCCATAAATACTATTTCTAGTATTAGTCACCTCAGGTTCGGGTTATCCGGAGTGGGTCGTGACAGATTGGTATCGAGCGCTTGTTTTGAAACCCAAATTCTTCCAAAATTAAGTCTAGATTGAGTCACCGGACTTAGAAATCTGGCTATTCTCAACACTCCATCACATCGAGCTCAACGGGAAAAGTGGCGGTTTCTTTTAAACTTATGAAATGAAGAATTTATATGATGATCAAGTTCGAAAGGATTTTGAAAGAAAAGTTATGACATTATGACTATAGAAATAAAAGTTATGAGCAAGGATTTTCAAAATTTTAATTTTAAAATCAATTGGTGATGATACAAAGTGGTTAAGTTGAGACGATGTTTTGAAACGAATCGTAATGATTAAAGGCGAGCGTTTGAAAGCAAGTTGATATGTATAAGCACGCATGAATGAGCTATGATGTTATTTTGAAGTTATAATTATGAATCATGAAATTTATGTTGATAATCGGATATGCTATTCTCTTAAGAAGAGCGTAGATGATATAGAAGCATGCTCACATATTGAAAGAGAACAAAAGAGCGATAGGAAGCATGAATATAACTTTAGTTTTGATTTTTTTTCGTCGAAGAGTTGAGCGTAAAGATGATCGAGAACGACGTTGACTATGAAGAATGAAGGATGTTGATATCGTCATCACAATTTCAACGTAAGCGACCGCAATCACAACTTCGACATACGTGACCGTTGACTTGGACTTCAGAATGCTAAGCGTCAACTTGAATACGTGGATGTAGTAGTCCTACTACATCGACAGCAACCATAGCATGCACAACTTCGTCGTCGGCATTGCCTCGAAATTTTGGCACGATCGCGCAGATTTTCTGCACTGCGCAGTAAATTGGTTTTAGATCGTACTCTTTCGTTAGGACTCCGTTATATGCGTGGTTTTCGCCTGCGTACCCCTAACACTCTGAACTTCATTTGTTATGAAGGATAGAATTCCTTTTTCCGTCTCCAGAATGCACTAGAGTCTAGGTAAAGTTTAGCTCGAGTTTTAATTAGAGCATAAAACTTATGGTATCTCATGTACCTTAGGATGTCATTAGGAGGTTTGTTTCTAAGTTGACTAAGAATGTCATGATCTGTGTATTACCCGTTAGTATTTATCCGCTTTATAGATTGAATAGTTAGTTCTAGCCGCTTAACCGATGTACTAAGTTACCTTATCGCTTATCGGATATTATTAGTGACCGATATTAGTTTTGATCGTGATGGATGGAGAAATGCGCTATATCGCGAGGAGAAGGATAGGATCAAACCCGACTCCCGAGGAAGCGGTGCGCACATATCGAGAAAGTTGGATGTATTGTGGAGAGGATCTTGGGAATTCTAATGTACTATCTCCCACTACGGAGAAATGCCCAGTGTACGGTGTGTGACATGGCGGTATTAAGCGTCTTGACCATCCTCCCATGCGATTGGGAAGACTACGCCCGTGAGGTGTCAGGAGACTATATCTACCGTGCGGCCGGAGGTTATGATCTAGTAGGCGATTTACCTTAATTCGACCACTGACATATGTGTACAACATTTATGGCGCAGCACCGAGAGGACCTTATCTCCTCACGGGAGTACACATGGCGTGATGAGTCACCGAGTGGTTGTACACCGAGGTTCCACGGTTAGTCGACCTGGTGCCTCGATATCGGATTGACGAGGGCGCACTCGTCCATGCGGATGGAGCACGGACACAGAGCTTTGGGCCTCTGCTTTCCTCCACCGATGTTTGGACACCACATGCGCTCACCACTCCCGCCTACCACCGGCGGCGGCACCCTGCCGCTAGTTGAGAGTTTCCGTCAGACAACACGGATAAGTGTGACAGGTACCCTCGATGGTTATAACCCAATCCATGACAGCTACAGTCCGATTCGTGTTGATTATGGTCCGCTGCGGGACATTCATATGGTAGAGAATAATGGCGCGGCACCCTCTAGAGCACACTGCCAAGGCGATGACTCCGACGAAGAAGAAGAAGAAGAAGAAGAAGAAGATCCCGAAGAGGATGACGAGGAGGAAGATTCTAGATAGGGACGTGGAAGTGAAGACCTGAAGGATTATGATGTTATGTTATTTCTGTTTTGGTTATGTTTATTTTTTTTTAAACACAATGATGAAAAGGGAAACATGATTTTTGTAAGGCTATAAAAGCCAATATGCATTGACTCCTTTTGTAATGTTTTGAAAGTCCGTATGTAAGTAATTCCCGTTGTAATGACTTTTGATCGCAAGTACCTTACCTATGGTACTTTTGCAATTATATATATGACCCCGAGAGGGATTTTGCAACAAAATCGTGTATGACAAGGATGGAATGTTTTATTTAAGTTATTTTCCAATGAGGCTATGATGATATTGTATATATCAAGCTATAAAAATATTGTATGATGCTAATGATATATCTTATATAATGAATGCCTCCTAGACAAGATCCCGAACGAGGAGCAAGGCGGGCGAGGCGGACATGGGAGAGAGGTAGAACTCTGAGCAAGAAGGGAGGATATACCTCAACCACCTCCACCTCAACCTGATCGCGGGATAGAGGAATTGTTCCTAAGACAAAACCCTCATATCTTCAATGGGAAGGGTAGTCCAGAAGAAGCTGAACAGTGGATGAGAACCATTGAAAGGATTTTCACCTTTTTAAGATGCACAAGACAGAACAGATGTCATGTGTAACCTTCCAATTGAATGAACCTGTTGATTTCTGGTGGGAGGCCAGAAAGAAAACCTTTACAACAGAGCAAATGGAAGAGTTAACATGGGAAGACTTTAAGAGAGAAATGTATGATAAATACATTCCGAAAAGTTACAAGAAGAAGAAGGAACACGAATTTTTCTTGTTAAAGCAAGAAAAGATGTCGGTAACCGATTATGATCGCACATTTTACGAGATGTCAAGATATGCTTTAGATCAAGTGGACACGGACTTAAAAATGGCAGAAAAATTCAGGACGGGGTTAAGGCCAGAAATAAGAATGTCTCTCACCGGTCTCGAGACATGACCTATACTGAGGCTCTTGCGAGCTCTAGACATTGAGGCAAAGAATGCCGGATGATAGCCGACATCACCGGATGCGTAATACAAGGGACAAGGGTAAGAGGAAATGGATACAAGTTTTGTAACAAAGAATAAGGGAAGTTTTGAGAATGTGAATAACAGACTGACGGTGGGGGAGCACGAAAATCAAGGACAAGGATGGAGGAAGCCAGTTTTTGTTCCTCCAACAAGAGGCCCACAAGAGCAAAGAAGGGCTCTTCCGTGCCCAAAGTGCCGAAAAATGCACACAGGAATGTGCATGGCGGGCAGCGGGAACTGTTTTAGGTGTGGGATGAAAGGACACTATGCAAACTTTTGCTCGGGGGTACGTTCGAAAACGATCGTAAGGCCGAACCAACCCGACAATGTCCAACCACTCAGGGCTATCCAATTTCAGCCCCAACCTCAACAACAAGTACAGCCACAACAATGGCAACCACCTTCGCAACAACTGCAGATCAACAACAATGGCGGCAAGAATCAGCATCAAGAATGCAAAGAAGGTGGCAACCACCTCGACAACAAAGACAACAACCACCGAGGCAACGCCAAGAAGAACAAGACCGCATAACAAAGAATAAATTTTCAAGAAGGGCAAGCACAACGTCACCTCACCGCCCAAAGGCTAGGCATATGCTTTGCATCGGCGACGAATCTAACAGGACCGAGGAAACCGGCGGTGTAGAATTCTTCTCAACATACATTATAGTATTGTTCGACACGGTGCTTCGCACTCCTTCATAGCAAAATCATGCGTACATATGTTGGGACTTAGTGCTATAAAAGCAAATCGGGATATGAGAATCTCTTCACCTATAGGAGGGATTATGATCACATATTATCGCCGAACCTAGAGTTGAACTTAGGATCACTTAGGGTTACGGCAAATAACCCGAACATAATACCCATGGGTGGCGTAGATATAATCCTTGGAATGGACCGTTAGGCGCAAACCACTCCAAGATTCTTTGCAAGGAAAAGAAAATATCATTTCATTTTCTGGACAAGAAGCAACGCACTTCCATGGAATTAGCATGGGAAAGAGAGTCCGATTGTGTCCGCATTGAAGCGAAAGATGATGAATAAGAAGGGATACCACGCTTTCTCGTTTACACGAACGGAGAAGAAAAGCCGAAACGAAGATAGAAGACCTAGAAATTGTTAGGAATTTCGGATGTATTTCCTAAGGATCTACCAGATTACCTCCCGATGAGCGGTTAGAATTTACCATCGACTTGGAACTAGGATCGGCTCCAAAGGTCGAGGCACCCTGACGTAAATGGCCCTAAAGGAATTGGAAGAACTGAAAATCCAAATCAAGCTGTTGGACCTAGGTTTCATTAGACCTAGTGTTTCGCCTTGGGAGCGCTTGTGTTGTTTGTCAAGAAAATGATGGGTCTTTAAGGATGTGTATAGACTATCGAGAGTCGAACAAGATGGCTCAAGAACAAATACCTTTGCCAAGAATCGACGATCTATTTGATCAATTGAGAGGGAGCAGTGTATTCTCAAAGATTGACCTCAAGTCGAGGATATCATCAACTCAAAGTACGGCCTCAAGATATAGCTAAAGCTGCGTTCGAACAAGATATGGCCATTATGAATTTGTAGTTATGCTTGTTCGGATTAACAAATGCACCAACAGATTTATGGACCTCATGAACCGAGTGTTTCATCCATACTTAGACAAGTTTGTCTTGGTTTTCATAGGCGATATTCTCGTCTATTCAAAAATGAGGAGGACCATAAAGAACATCTAAGAACGATGTTGAAAACTTTGAGGGTTGAACGACTATTTGCTAAATTCAGCAAATGCGAATTTTGGCTGAAGGAAGTAATGTTCCTCGGACACATTGTGTCTGCTGATGGAATCAAAGTAGATCCGGCCAAAGTGGAAGCAGTACAAGAATGGAAATCGCCGCGAACTCAAAATGAAATCCGGAGTTTTCTCGGACTAGCTGGTTATTACCGGAGATTCATTGAAGGATTCTCGAAAATAGCAAGACCGATGACCTAACTACTCCGAAAGGAGTTAAGTACACTTACCTTGCGAGAATGTGAGGAGTTTTCAAAAACTCAAAGAGAAGTTAACAAGTGCACCAAGCTAGCAGTTCGAATCGGACGAGGAATATGTGGTTTATCTGAGACGCTTTGAAGAATGGACTAGGTTGCGTTTTGATGCAAGAGGAAAAGTAATAGCATCGCGATCCCGCAACTTAGACCACATGAGCTTAACTACCCAACTCATGACTTAGAATTAGCGGCAGGGTTCACGACCGAAAATATGGAACACCATCTCTACGGAGAGATGTGAAATCTTCATAGATCATAAAAGTTTGAAATACTTCTTTGAGCGAGAGATCTAAACATGAGGCAAATAAGATGGCTCGAACTAGTAAAAGATTACGACCGTGGTATTAACTATCACCCGTAAAGCGAATGTAGTAGCCGCGCCTTGAGTCGTAAAATCAAACTAAATTAGGATGTCTCCTACGCAAGAAGATAAACTCGTCGAGGAGTTTAGAAAATTGAGGATTGAATTGGTTGAACAACGAGAGGCGATCACGAGTCAGTTGCTACACTCACCATGACGCCTTTGATTTAAGAAAAAGGATCATTGAGAGACAAAGGATGGAGGAAAAGTTGGAAAAGATAAGAGGAAGGGTGAAGCTGGCGAATTGAAGGATTTCCACGAAGCATCGATAATGCTTTAATGTTTGAAGGAAGAATATGTGTTCGGATGATGAATCGAATTGAAACGAAATAATGAGTGAGGCTCACGATACACCTTACACCGCCCACCCATGTAGTACTAAGATGTACCAAGACCTAAAGGAAAAGTTACGGTGGGAAGGCATGAAGCGAGACATAGCTTCTTTTGAGAACGCCTTGTTTGCCGGCAAGTAAAGCTTTACATCAACGTCCCTACGGAAGTTCTGACCGTTGAGTATACCCGAGTGGAAGTGGGATGAGATAACGATGGATTTCGTTCTGATTTACCCAAGTCGAAGAGGAACACCGCCATATGGGTAGTGGTGGATAGACTCACAAATCGCTCACTTTACGCCATTCGAATACTTATGGATCGATAAGCTAGCTCGAGTTATATGTAAAAGAAATTATCTGTTGCATGGAGTACCAAAATCTATCACCTCGATAGAGACTCCAAATTCACATCGAGATTTTGGGTGAGCCGACAAAGAATTGGGAGCAGTTGAACTTGATCGGCATTTCATCCACGGTGATGGGCGGTCGAAAAGGACAATCCAGACTGGAAGATATCTTGAGAACCATAATACTAGATCGAGGTGCAAAATGGGAAGACATTTTACCTCTCATCGAGTTTGCCTACAATAAAAGTTATCAAGCGACGATTGATATGGCCCCATCTGAAACCTTGTATGGCAAAAATGTAGATCACCGCTTTCTTGGGATGAAGTGGGTGAGAGGAAAGTCGTAGGGCGTAAGCGGTGAATGAAATGATTGAAATTGTTAAACAAATTGGGCGAAAGAATAAGAAGCTCAAGATAGAAAAGTCTTACGCCGATACACGTAGATCACGAGGCGCATTTGAAAGTGGAGACAAAGTATTTCTTAAGGTCTCTCCATCAAAGGGGATTATAAGATTTGGTGTTAAAGGAAAACTAAGACCCCGTTTCATAGGACCATACGAGATCCTAGAAAGAATAGGCCCAGTAGCCTATAGGTTGGCTCTTCCGCCAAACTTGGGGAATGTGCATAATGTCTTTCACGTGTCTCAATTAAGAAAATATGTACACGATCCAAAACACGTGATCCGTCGAGACGGCGTGGTTCTCAACTCGGACATGAGCTATGAAGAGAACCTACACAATAATAGACCATAAAGTTCAACAATTGAGAAACAAATCAATTTCATCGTCAAGGTCATGTGGAAACATTACGGACGAAGAAGCCGCGTGGGAACTAGAAGATACAATGAAAGAGCGATACCCCAGTTGTTTCATTAAGGTATGCAAATTTGGAGATGAAATTTCTTTTAAGGGGTAGGATGTAATAACCATCGCGGTTTAGCTTAAAAGCCCAATTACGGTTTTTAAAACCCGTAAAATAGGATTTCATTTGTGAAATCAATCGATGAGATCGAATATGAATTCGATCTATCCGACAGCGAATGAATTCTGCTATATTTTTCAAAAATAACCGAGGAGCATATATATGATTATATGTTAATGAATGATTTTTATTTGAGACATGCAATGACATATAATTACTCTATGATGTTATAAAAGTCTATAGTAACTTAATTAGAATTTTTGGAAAATTCTATCTAATTTTTTTTAAATAGGCGAGACATATATATATATAATTATGTTGATATGTGATTTTCATTTAAGACATGCAATGATGTTTTATTAATCTAGGATATGATTTATGCACCCCATGATTTAATTGGAAATTTTAGGAAAATCCTACCTATTTTTTTTTAAGAAGGCCGAGACATGTATATATGTATATGTTGGTGTGTGATTTTTATTTGATACATGCAATGTTATATTATTAATCTAGGATATGATTTATGCATCTTATGATTTTGTTAGAATTTTTAAGAATCAATTAAAAATTTTATTCAAATAAACCGAAAGCTTTGAGCTCAATTTGGTGATGAATAAATTGTTTTTGATGTGTATTAAGATGAAGTATTGCTACACTATAGTTTATAAGCATGTTATAATTGTTGGAAAATTTTATAAAAATATTTGACATGTATTGTGAAGAAGCCGAGAGCTATGATAGCATTTATATGGTATAGAAATGTTATATCATGGATTATATATCATAAATATGATATATACTAATGTTTGGACCTTGTAGTAATTTATTGCAATTTTTGGAAAATTTTGGACAATTATTCCAAAATACCGTAGCCTATAATATTAATAATATGATGATCGATTGTTGTTTGGTTGATATTATATCATATTAATGACTATAGTGTATAATAATACACTGTATAAAAATTAGAAAAAATTTGGAAACCATTGGGTAATTTCAATAATTATGAGATTTATTAAGGATTTTAAATCCTTATTAATTAAGATTTATAATAAATTATATGTCTAAATATTATCTTAGACATATTTGGACTTTATAAGAAATTTTGGAAAATGTTTTAATAATAAAAGATTAAATAATAGTGAGCTATTTTTAATTTTGAATAAGGATTTCTAAATCCTTAAATAATATTATTAATAATATACTATACGTTTAAAAATTATTTTTAAACATATTAATGAGTTTATAAAAAGAAATCAATTGGAAATTGATTTTGTGAAAATTAGATATTAAAGTATGACTTAGTAATTGATTACTAAGAAAAGTCAAAATTGTTGACTTTTGAAATTAACAAGCGAAATACGTTCGATAAATACGCTAATCTGGCGTAAGGCGTATCGGTTGCTAATAAAATCACGTTGATACAAAAAGATTTCATGTTTGAAGTCGTTAGATCGAAAACGTGAGAAAGCGTTGAACCATTTACCAAGAGGGTAAAATGGTAATTTCGAACATATCTCGTCTCTATTGAAGGACGGAAATGTTAAACTTAGTATACGCCAAAACAAATATGAATTCGTTAAGAATTCGATTTATATCGATATAGAATATCGAAGCTTATTATAGACTTTGTAAGTCTCGAAATACGTGAGCGACGTGCTAAAACATCCTTTTATATAAAGGTGTGAATGCCGACGCAACAACAGTGGACGTTGACAAGTAAGCTAGTGTTAAAGGCGAACAATAGTTTCGGTGGGCTTTATTCCTAAAACAAAATGTGGCTTGACTACTTATTTCGACAAACTTTACTTATGATGCTTATTTATTTGTTGATTAAAATGTTTACAAGATTACACCAAAAATGTTTATGTTTTGTGTATTGTATCCCATCCATAAGATTGATATGAATGATATAAATGTTGTTGGGTAACTCCCAACTTATGAATGAAAATCGATATCGGATCTATCTTGCCAAGGCTTATACAACTAGGATTAACATGTACACTAAGGTATTTGTGTCTTTGTAAGGACAATTCACTACCGGTCACGGTGTCGTAGAGGAGGCCTCCTTCACGACGCTCGACTATGATGTTACGATGAAATGATGACAAGGGATATGGATCATACACACCAAGAAAAATGCTTGGCCAAGCAACTTTTCATGAGCTCGTTAAATATGTTTTAGTAAGCCTGAGGCATTTTCAACTAAAACCCTTGTCTTACCATGATGTTGGCGATGTAATTCAATTATGATAAAATGTTTTCGGCATGAGTCCACCGAGTGCAATTTTGTACTCACCGCATGTTTGTTTTAAACGTGCGAGTTGAGCTCGGATGTTGATGATGGAGGAGTGTTGAGGAAGTCCGGTGTCCTCGATGTTTTGTTAAGACTTGTTAACCTTGAATACATATCGTCATATATGTATTCACACACTTTCTCAGCAACTACGAAACTATTTTATGTTATTTCCGATGATGAGACAATATGAACTATGAAGCCCTTGGATCGTAATATCCTTTGGGATCCGCTGTTTAAACCTTTTGGTCCGATATGTTATAAATGTATGTTTGGTCCCAGTATTATATCTCATGTGATAAGCGCATTGTAATAGTCTTACGCATCCATAAATACTATTTCTAGTATTAGTCACCCTCCGTTCGGGTTATCCGGAGCGGGTCGTGACACTAACCGACGAGGCCGATTTTGGTGGGAATCAGTGAGGAGGACCATAACACCGTGACATGGGAAGGTATCGTGGGAAGATTTCAAGGAAGAACTCATGGAAAAGTATGTGCTGGCGTCTGCCGCAGAGAAGGCAAATGAATTCTAGAATCTTCGTCGAGGAAGAAGGACGGTCACCGAGTACGATCGCCGCTCAATCGTCTGTCGCGTTATGCTACGCACACAGTCGGCACCGAGGCTGCCGAGGCGAATGAGTTCGAGGAGAGGACTCCGACCGAGATCGAATTCGCCGTCGATCGTGGAGATCGGACGTATCGCGATCCCTGAACCGGCTTTAAACATTGAGTCAATGTTGCCCCAGAGAAAACGATGCCACCGGACAGCCAAATGACGGAGGAAGAGGTAAGAGAAAATGGGAAGATCGAGGAAAGGCAATCAGTGTTCCAGGGAACCAGAAGGTCCAAAGATTCCGAGAATCGGGTATTCGTGAAAGAGAAAGGCAACCTTGGGGAAGGAATTTCCAACCCATGCGGCAGGGTGTGGAAAAACCTTGGTGCCAGAAATGCTAGAGGAATCATTTAGGTGAGTGCAAGCAAGGTAACGTCGAGTGTTATCGTTGTAGGAAGTTTTGACATTACGCCGAGATTGTCCATTAGGAGGTCGGAGTGCACCCGCCAGCCGAGACAAAGATCCACTCGCAGAGGCAAAACCAAGCTCCGCCGAGGACAAACAACGGAGCAGGAGGTCACCCTAGGCCAGCAAACCAAAGGCCACCGCAACAAGCAAGGGTGTACGCCTTAATCAAGAACAGGCACTAAGCTCCCGAAAATCTTGCGGTATAATCCATATGGGTGATATACTGCTTGGCTTTGTTTGATCAGAGCCTCGCATTCTTTCATTTCGAGAATCGCGTGTGAGAGGTTGGGTTTGGTACCCAAGGAATCACAGAGTACCCTGGAAATTAGCATCCCTTCAGGGGAAGTGCTAAAGGCAAAAGAGATATGCCCGAACCAGGAGGTAGAAATCTGTGAGCAGAAGGTCTTTGTCAATTTGCATGTCATCGGAATGGAAGATTTCGATGTCATCTTTGGCATGGATTGGTTGGAAAAGCACAGGGCAACTATACGTTGTCTCGAGAGAGAAGTTGCTTTTCGAACAGCCGAAGGAGTGGAAGTTTGTTTCCACGGCATAAGGATGGGTGTTTGCGTGCCCATGATCTCGGCCTTGAGGCGTGAGGATGATCGGGGAAGGAAGTCACAAACTTTCTTGGTGAGTTTGACAGGCACGCCAAGAGCGCAAGCGCTTGCAAGAGGAGCCGTGGTGTGTGAATATCCGGATGTGTTTCAGAGGACTTGCCGGTTTACCGCTGATAGACAAGTGGAATTCACTATTGATGCGGAACCGAGCGAAGACGAGTATCAAAGGCACCATGTAATGGCACCTAAAGAATTGCAAGAATTGAAAGCGCGGATTGCGA
The DNA here is from genome assembly GCA_036937905.1 of Salvia rosmarinus. Classification (NCBI taxonomy): domain Eukaryota; kingdom Viridiplantae; phylum Streptophyta; class Magnoliopsida; order Lamiales; family Lamiaceae; genus Salvia; species Salvia rosmarinus. The sequence continues at coordinate 207,070 of JAODLM010000630.1, forward strand.
GTCGTTGGATCTAGGTTTTATCCGACCTAGCGTGTCGCCGTGGGAGCGCCGATTACTTTGTCGAGAAGAAGGATGGGTCGATGAGAAGCCATCGTGAGCGCGCAAGCGAGGCGAGTTCTTGGAAAGAATGCGTTTGAAAGCAAGCTAGAAGATAGCAAGGATTCACGGGCGAAAGACAACTCGCTATTATTCCGAGGAAGGCTATGTGTGCCACTCGATAGGGAATTGAAAGATAAGATCATGAGTGAAGCTCATGAGGCACCATATCTGACTCATCCAGAAGCACCAAAATGTACGAGACCTTAAGAGGAACTTTTGGTGGGAAGGGATGAAAAGGATGTAGCCGTTTGTGGAGCGTTGTTTGGCTTGTCGACAAGTGAAAGCTGTGCACCAATGTCCGTCAGGTTTGTTGCAACCGCTACCAATCCCAAAGTGGAAATGGGATCATATCGGTATGGATTTTATGGTGAGTTTTCCAAGGTCATGAGCGAAACACCGCTATGTGGGTTGTCGTCGATAGGTACCGAAGTCGCTCATTTCTTACGATTTGGATGACGTACGGGTTAGATAAGCTTGCTCGACTTTACGTTAGAGATCGCACGGTTACATGGTGTGCCTCAGATCGATTACGCCGGATCATGACCCGAGGTTCACGTCAAGGTTTTGGAGGAGTCTGCGCAGAAGCCCGTGGGGACCAAGTCAATCTCGATGACTTTCCATCCTCGGGCCCGACGGTCGGTCGGAAAGGACGATTCAGTGTCTTGGAAGATATCTTTGCGGCGATCGTGGCCGATAGAGGAGGAAATTGGGAAGAGATACTACCTTTGGTGGGTTTGCTATAACAACAGCTATCGTGCCACCATAGGAATGGCTCCCTATGAAGCGTTGTGCGGAAGGAAGTGTCGATCGCCACTTTATTGGGACGAAGTGGGCGAGAGAAAGATGTTAGGACGAGAGATGTTCAGCAGACGATCGAGGTTATCGATAAGATCAGCGAAGGATCAGGAAGCTCGGGATGTGCGTAAGTCCTATGCGACAAGCGTCGTCACGGATCTTGATTCATGATCGGAGATCGCGTTTTCTTTAAGGTTTTCCCAAGCGAGAGAGTCGTTCGTTTTGGGAAATAAGGTGAGTTGCGACCGAGGTTCGTTGGACCTTCGAAGTTCTTGAGAGAATAGGCCACATGCTGCCTATAGGTTAGCTTTGCCGCCTGCATCGGAGATGTGCACGGCGTGTTTCATGTTTCTCGGTTGAGAAAGTGCGTGTTCGACCAAAACACGTGATCAAGCATGACTAAGTGGTTCTTGCTCAGATCCGAAAGTTACGAGGAGAGGCCAGTGGCCATCTTGGAACGAGAAGTCGAGGAGTTGAGGAACAAGCGATTCCACCGGTGAAAGTGTTGTGGAATCACCATGGCGAAGAGAAGGCTACGTGGGGTTGGAGACAAGTTCGTGGCTCGGTACTCGAGTTGTTTTCTCCACGTGTTTGAAATTCAGGGGGCGAAATTTTTCTAAGGAGGAGGATGTAATACCCGTCTTTTCTAAGCACCGAGTTTGCATGGCATGTTTTTCGAGAAAGGTCAAAAGGTTGACTTTTGTTTCGTGATCGACCGTCACGAAACCTCGGCGTTGTGAAGAGTGTCTTATGGCTTAATTCATAGACACTAAGTATCGAGTTTTCGACCACCCGAAGGTTTGGTACTCGGGAAGTTATCGAAAACCGGACTTTTCATGGGTCTTTAAAATCATATCTTGTTTATAGTCGTTGTGTCAGGTATTTTATTTCGTGTCCATGGGTACTAAGTTTGCTAAATTTGGAGTCCGTTTGCAAAAGTTAAATCACAGCATTTTGAAAAAAAGTCGCTTACATGCAATGCATGACCCACGATTTTCCTATAAATAAGAGGCTAGGGCCTTCATTTTCAAACGTTCATTTCCTTCGTCTCTGTGTTTACGGAAGAGCCGAGCAGCTGCAGTGCAGCTGTCAGCTGGAGGAGTGGGGATCGAGTTGGGGAGGCTCGGCGGCCAGCCCATTCTTACTTCCGGCCACCACCACCGATCGACCCTCCCAACACTCCCGTTTTATGTTTTTTCCTTTTCTTGTTTTGATTCCGCCTTTTAGTAGATCGTATAGCATAGAACTCGGGATTCTAAAGGACGAGAAAAATGAAAACGGACGCTGGTCCTTTAGTTTTGAGTTCGCCATGCATTCCACTAAAGCACCGATTCCGCTTTTCCGCTTTTTCGTTTCGCATTTACGCATGTCGGGATGTTTTCCGTTGCTTGAGTTTTCTAAAGGAAGTACATGCCGGGTTATCCATTTTAACATAGCATGTCATTCCATGTTAGATAGTTATGCATATTGCTTATGTTTCCATTTTCATGCATCGATTTTGGATGGTTTATCTAGATCCGAGGATGGCATCGATTTTTGAAGCTTCTTGTTTGCTAAGATTTGAGTCAACTTGCATGCATGCATATTTGAAAGTACCCTATTATAGGTCTTGATGCCACGAATATATTTCCTTACGCATCGAGTTGATTTGAAAACCGGAGAGTGCGAATGTGGGTTCGAAAAGTCGAAACCCTAGTTTTCTCGATCTTCGTTTAGATCACGATGTTGCTTTGCTTTGTGGGATGTGACCCCAAAAGTTGTTCCGTCTTGTTACCGGTACCTACCGGTCTGATCGGTGAAGTCATCGGACCGTAGATATCTCGGTTGGCGTTTTTCTGCATTCGTGTTGGGTTATATATGCTTATTTTGAGTTATTTACTCTAATATTTCAAAATAAAACATGTGCGCCATAAAATGTTTTGGTGAACTTATTCATGCTCTACGATCCGAGATGTGGTTCTATTGTGATTGTGCACGATCTCTATTCGGTGGGTTGATCACCATCTTGAGTATTGATCGTGGGGATAGACCCCGAACACGTGGTTATGGTTACGAAGGATAGACCCTAAGTCCACACGGAAATGGTAATGAGGTGGTTATGGTTACGACGGATTTGACCCACAGTCCACACCGTTAGCCACCGGATACGTTCGGGCATGGGTGGTTCGGATATGTTCCGGGCGAGATATTGTGGTGGTGGGATATATTCCGGGCGAATGAGATGTGATGGTGGCGGGATACGTTCCGAGCCGTGGTTCTATGATGAGAACAACGGTAATAACGGATCGGTGTCGAAAAACGAAAATCTATTTTGCTTACATAGAAGTGGATTTACGTTTAAAACCTTCTAAGGTAAGTGCTCGAACACGGCATCATGATTCTTTTGATTTATGATAAAACCCGGTGAGTGCGCTAGTACTCACCCCAAACTCTTTTTCAAATCTTTTCACAGGATGGAGGAGGCCGACGGGCCATCGCGAGGGTGGAGCTGCGGGTTCTTCATGCTATGCTTCCGCGATGTTGTGTTATATACATACTACGATGTTGATGTATTCTTGTCCCTTATTTTGCTTTACGATTGGGGAACAAGATTTGCTATTATGTTATTATGTTGTGAGTCTCGATATGAGCATGCTATGTGGTTGACGGTCTAGTCAGCGGGGTATAATGCTATTTTGCTTCCTTGCATTACTTATTATAAACCAAGATCATGTTTTACGAGGTTATGATATCGATATTATTACATTGGTGGATTGTTTCTTGCACCCTCCCTTCGTGATATGTCCTAGTTATAGAGGAGATCTTTTCGATTTCATGGTCACATCTTCTTATCATGTATGTTATATGTATCCCCTTCTTCCCCGCTTAACCCCATTCCCTAATCACGCCCGGCATCATCGTGCCTTTCCTCGAATTGGGCGTGACATAATTTAATCAATTCGAACATATGAATCATATTAAAAATTAGGGGTTTAGAGTTAGTTTCTTGAATTTTAAATTTATATGAATTTGAACAAATTAAATCCATAACACATGTTAATCTAACTCCATAAACATAATTAAATCAATACATATAACAAAATTTAAACAAATCAACAATAACCCTAATCTTCAAAATTTTCGAAAATTCCTAAGCATTCAAACATAAAATTCATCAATTTAATTAATGAAAACTTTGCATAAATGAAGTAATTACCTTGCTAGGAACAATTTCTCTTTAATTCCCAAGTCTAATTATGTATTAAAAGTGAAGGTAGAATTTTGTGTGTGAAAGTGTGTGTGTGTGTCGAAAATATGGAAGAAAAATGGGGTGGAAGATGATTTATTTCCTGTATTAAGTTTCTAGAATGTAAATTTTAATTTAATGTGCATTTATTTCAAATTTCAAGTAATGTATCACTAATTTCCATAAAATGATAAATACACTCTAATTCTGCTAACTACATACTATAGTATTAATTAATTTTATAAATTTTATCTATAACAATTTATAAAATATAATACAACTTATATTCATAATTTAATTTAGATTCATATAGCATAATTTAAATCACTTTATTTAATAAAATTGAATTCATTTCAATAATACTTCTCAAATTTTTGAAAATTATATAAATTAATTCTTTAATCATTAATTATTAATAAAACAAATTTATTCAAGACTTTAATATCTTAAATAATATTTTATCTCATTTTATAAGAAAAATAACATGCAAAAATGATTAATGCAATTCATAGCATAATTTCTAATTTATAGTATTTTTCATACAAACATTCATTAATAATCACAAAATTCACATTTTATCACAAATAAACTCATTTCTAATAATTCTCTACATTTTCCGATTCCATATAATCAAATCGTAAATTAATCGGATTCATACCGATTAATATTTCACTATATTAAATTTTATGAATTCTTAAGGCTTAAATAGCTTTTAAGCCTTTAATAATACTTAATCAAACTTTATTAATTACTATAAAATTTTCGGGCTACTACAGGAAGAATTATGTCTAAGGACCGGGAGCTTGCAGTTGTGTAGACCGGTTAGGGTATTGGGAATGAGGCCTCTTACCATTACCGTTAGACGTAGATAGGGTGGGCCGTGTGATTGGTAACCTTTGGGGCAACACATGAAGATAATGCCGGCATAGCATAACATGACATGTGATTGCATTGTCACAGTTTCGTAAAGTGCATTGTTAATGAAAACCAATACAAGTATTATTTTATTTTAACCACTTGTCGAGAAAAGTTTGGTAAGTCGATAAAGTTTAAATTTTGGCGATAACCCACCGAGTAACTTTTTGGTACTCACGCACCGCATATGTTTTACGAATATGCGAGTTGAGCTTCTGAGATGGCGATGGAAGAGGAAGCTAAGCTAGGTTCTTTTGTTTGTACATATAATTATGCCACAGAATGTCATGTCTTCACACATATCATTCATCCACCCTTCATTGGTTGTTGATTAAATAGTTAAACTCTTATATCCTTGGAGACATTGCAAATTAAATTTAATATGTTCTTATTATAACCCATGCCCGATTACTTAGTTAATCATCTAATTAAGTAGTCGGTCGTGATAGAGTGGTATCGGAGCGGTTGTTCGCTCTGGACCTGTGAATCTTTCTTTCTTGAGCCTAACTTTCTTTGAAACCTTGAGTCTTAGAAATAGAAAGAATTGGTAACAACTCGAAGATTCCAATCCATCTCTCATTTCGGCACCTGTAAAGTAAGTTATGATTTGTTATAAGAAGCATTGAATATGAATGTATCGGAAGAAGTTTAATGAGTATGATGTGAAATTATGTGATGAGATATGTTTGAAAATGTATGATGATAGATAAATGTGTTGTAAGAAAAAGTAAGAGTTTTGGTATAGAAAGTGGATAATTATATATATGTCTCGTTAGTATTTAAGTTATAGGATGGAAAGAACAAGAACCACTCCACGGAAGACCACAAATTTGTTAGACCGATCGCAATAGGAAGGACGGATAGGTTCTATTCCTTTAGAATGGGTGAGCAACAGAACACGGTTCACTTTCTCAATCAGTTTCTGCATTTATGGGCATCGGTAAGGAAGCACGGTGTTTGAGAGTTAGATGGGTTGCTCGAATAAGTGCAAGCTTTACCTTCTAATTGGCGTGGATGGGCTCGTGGATGCTTTAGATTTTGTACACCACGATATGGAAGCCGAGTCACTTCTAGAAAATCGGTATAGACTACGCATAATATGTGTGTAGTCTGTTGGACCGTAGAGAAAACTAGGCACATACACTACACTTTTATGCGTAGTCTATTCCGACTATAGACTACACTTTTCGCACATAGACTACGCTTTTAAGCGTAGTCTATCTGAACGCATCTCTGTGAATTTCGCACATACACTACTGCTTTTAGCGTGGTCTATACCGACTATAGACTACTGAATTTCGATCATACACTCGCTTTTTAGCGTAGTCTATATCGACAGCGTAGTCTATATCGCTTAGACTACACTTATTTTCGCATACACTACGCGTTTTATGCGTAGTCTAAATGTATTTACTACGTTTTTGATTGTATTTACTACGGTTTTTAACCGTATTTACTACGCTTTTAACCCGTATTTACTACGGTTTTAATGCCAAATTACTACGCTTTTATGCCAATTTTATATTTTATATACTACGATTTTCTATTACAACCGTAGTCGATTTAGCATAATGACTACGGTTGACTTTTCAAGCCTAGTGATATATCTTTGTACTACTGTTTTTCAATTTCAACCGTAGTTAATTTCTTTATTTAAAACACATGTCTAATTAATAGCAGCAATCTAATAGCAAATGAGATTAAAATATACTTGTTTACATTACGTTCAAAATCACTATACAAAATATACAATCTGCTTTCATTCTTGCTACAAAATCACTATACAAACATCTTGCCACATCACATAACAAAACAATAAGAACGTATCCCGTATCATAGTACAAAATAATTGAAAGATCGATAACTTATAACTAAAACATCACAATGCTATATGTGAAGAAGCGTGAGATTTGCTCATTCAACACGAACTTCATCAATGTCCTCTTGAGAGTAAGTCCGATTTTGAAAATATTAACAATTCAAAATAGAATATTAGTACTCTTGTATGAAAAAATGATTATATTAAAGATTTTTACCCAATAAAAACATAAATGAAATGTTTATCTTACATTTGAGCGTAAAGAAATGGAACCACTCTTCATAACTTCTTCAATTATATCTTTCATGAAGCGTAGTACAAAGAACCAGCGTTGCTTGGAATCGGGTTGTCTTGACACACTTTAAAATATCAAATATTAGCAAGAATGCATGTATATGAAATCAACATAAAAAGAAAACAAGCGTGATTTGATAAATGAAAATACCTTTACAATCTTATTAAATACACAAGTTATTCAAAGACTTATCATAAATAAAGATAACCTACACGGAAGAAAAGGGTCTTTGAAGGGCCTCCAGTCATCGTTGGCCTCTTGGATGGATTCCACGAACAAAGGACTAGATTTTTCATAAAATGAAAAATAAAAAGTAAGTTTTGGCCATCAAATTATGCAGATAACCACAAACCGCTTGAAAAGCTTGAGAACAATGATGTTAGGATAGTAAATCAATGTGTTTTCGGTACTCACTGTGATGAGATCAATTGCATCGAACTAACACCGGTACAATGCGAGAGATGGACTCCGACAACTTTGCCATGCCATTATCCACACAGACATATGTAAAGGCGTGGAGATTGACCACCATCGCCAGTAAACTATTGTTCCTTAGTTTAAGTGCATCTAAAATTAATGTAAAAGAACATATAAAATCCTCGAAGATATGTATCACAAGTAGTATGAATATTTCATAAAGCCGCTTAGATACTATATTCATGCTCGAGAAATTCTGGCACATGGAAGAATTGTCGACAAAATTTTAAAGACTAATAACAAAGCAAACGTTTCTCACATAATATTTATAAAAATAAAAATAGTTTATCATCTACTAACCAACGGAGGACCATAAGTTGGATCGAAATAGAACTTGGGGGCTGGTACATGCAACATAACATAACACAAACATACAAATGCTCGTAAAAGAAAACATCACAAGTAAGCAGAAGGCGAAGGACAACACTTTCACCACCGAGTTGAAACATATTCGATGAATGGAGGGAGTGAATTGACCTCACGAGCAAGACCAAAATAAGCTATTTTATTACATCCTTGGACACAAGCAAGTTCTCGTCACAAGCATAGGAAAAACAAATAAGCCACTATGCATACCGGCAAGACAAAAAGGCAGTGGCGGTTTTCTTATCAATATATAGTTCAAAAAACAGCGCCTTGTAGGTAGCAACCAACATGAGAATCTTAAATTGCATTAATTGTAAGTAATTGCTCAAACACTACTAAGTGAGCAGATTAAAAGCTAATATCGGGAATCTTTGTAAGAAAAAATTGAAATCGAAACTAAGATTGGATAGTATCGAGTTGAATGATCAACATGGAATGAATGAATTCATTTTGATACGTATATGAGTTAATCATGATTGTCTTTTGAAATCCATATTTCAAGATTTTCAAATAAGACTTTACGTATGACTTCGAAATTTTGTTTATGATGAGCGATATGTTGTAGGGCGAACTTAGACTACTAGGAGCATGCTCACGTATCGTGAAAGAACATAAATCGAACTTCTTTTCCTTTATCACGAACAAAGAGCGATAGGAAGAATAAAGTGGCGATACCTGAGCACGAGCGGCGAAGGCGAGAAGGATGAGCGAGGGACCTCACCTTTAAGCTGAGCAGCGTCGGCACCCGTCATCACTTCAACGGGTGAGCAGCAACACGAATCATGACATGGGCGCCACTTACGGAGAATGTTCATTTCGACTTAAGACCGAATATGGTGAGCGTATTCGTCGGCGTACGTCTCGATTAACTTTTTGCCGCGGTCGCGCCAAATTTCACGCCTGCTGATGGGTTTGTTTAGCGGATCTCTCGTTAGGACTCCGATTTCGCGTTTTCACCTCGTACTCTAACGCATTGATCTTCATTGTTATGAAGAGAAATCCCAAGTCTGTCTCGAGAATATGATGATCTGTTGAACTCTAGCTTAAGTGTTTGATATAAAACAAGGATCTCGTGGCGTATATTAAGATGTTATTAGCTTATATGTATACGTTTGGGTAAGACTAAGAAGGTAAGTTGTAGTACGTATTGTACATTATGATGTTGCCTACCTTATAGAATTGTTAGTTCTAGCCTAGTTACTTCTCGTTATGCTATCCTTTGTTTTTTTTAGATGGCGATAGTTGACTTACGTTAGTTTTAATCGTGGCGGATGGAGGAGATCGCTATATCGCTAGGAGGAGGTAGGACCTCGGGCCCCACCGAGGCTGATGCGCCTTATAGGGAATGTTGGATGTCGGTGGGAAAGACCTGGCGAGTTTACGTGCCTACACCGGTTGTGGAGGCGGGCTATGGCGCCCAAACTACGATGGCATCAAGAGACTCTAGCTATACTCCCTTGTACAGGATGGTTATGCAGGAGGTATCGGAGACTACATCTATCGCATTCCCGGGCTATGATTTGATTGAGGGATGCTGCCAGGTTAGTAGTCACGACTTCGTGTGCAGTATCTGAACCGCCCTATGGGACCTATCTCCTCACGAGTACACTTGGCGTGGTCGCGGTGGCTATACGCTTGAGGTTAGGGCAGGTTGATCGGTGATACCCACATGCCGGATGGGCGAGGCGGGATATACGAGGTAGATAGGCGCACGCCCTAGAGCCTTGGGAGAGCCCGTCTTGCCACCGGCGGTTTTGGACACCCGGTTAGTCGCGCTCCGCCCTACCACTGCGTCGATCCACCACCACCGAAGGCGAAGAACCCTTCCGTCGGACGGCGGATGAGAGTATCGGATGCTTCGGCATAACCCGACCCAGTATGCTACGGTCCGATCCGCCACAACTCGACTATGCGGCACGGATAATTTCGGACCCTAGCGACATACCGATGATGGAAGCCGGTGCGGGACCGTCGAGTGCGACCTCGTGAGGATGATTCGGATGGGAAGGCGACTCAGAAGAGGAGAAGACCACGAGGAAGGCAGTGGGAAGGAACTCGTGAAGACATTAGGCGATGTTTTAATTAGAATTTGTTTTGTTATGACTAGCATGTGTGCTAGCTTTTCCCTTTATTTCGGTACCATGGTTCTAGAACTGAAATTTTTTTTTTAGGCGTGTGGGCAGAAACTTTGCTATTTCTTTTTCATGTGATTCTCGATGTTAGACATCTTGTTTTGACAAACCTTGTTTATCTATCTACATATATTTTTGACCCAAGTGGGGCTTTTGGGTGACAATTGTCTATGTTATGGATGAGTTGTTTATTTTGATATCGCTTAAGAAGAAGCTTTGAAAACCTTATGTTGTTAAGTTGTGGCGTTTAGTAATTAATGATATGTTTTATATAGCGAAATGCCTCGAAGAAACGAGAAGAGAACCCGGAGTCGAGGGAGACCAGAGGGAGGTAGAATCACAGAGCAAGAACGAAGGATAATCCCCAACCACGCCCGCCTCGGCCGATCGCGGGATCGAAGAACTATTCTAAGGCAAAACTTCTCACATTTTTAATGGAAATGGGAGCCCGGAAGAAGCGAACAATGGGTTAGAGCCATTGGGCAGTTTTACCCTCTTAAGGTGCAGCAGGAAAGGATGTCGTGTGTTACCTTCCGGTGATCGGACCGGTGACTTACGGTGGGAGGCGGAAGAAGACTTTCGTGAACAACGGGAATTCTCGTGGGAGGATTTCGAGAGGAGCTGTCTGAAAAATACATCCTAAGAGCTATAAGAGGAAGAAGGGCGAGTTTTCTGCTAAAGCAAAAAGGATATCGCTGACCGACTATGATCGCACTTTGCGAGATGTCGAGATCTGCCGAGGCTGGTGGACACCGACTTGAAGATGTCGGAAAAGTTGGTGAGGGCTAAGAATAGAGATACGCATGTCTCTTGCCAGCGGAGACCTATCTTACACGAAGCTCGCGAGCTTTGGATATTAGTGACCATGAGAGAATAAGTCGGTGTCGTCTGGGGCCTGCTAATTTGGACAAAGGAAGGGGCTGGGAGCCCAATGCGGGAATAACAACATGAAACTATGGAGAACAAGTCTGGCCAGTGGCAAGAACCTGGCCGAGGCGGAAGGCTGGAAGGCGACTTATGCTCCACGGTAAGGACCACGCAGGAGTCGAGGCACCTCAATGCCTTAGATGCCATAGAGCACACAAGGTGTGTACGGCAAGCGTGGTGACTGTCTGAGTGCGGTGCGGGCATCGCAGACAATTGCCCGATGTCGCGTTCGGATATAAGGCGAACCAGCAACGATGCTTTCGACCACTAAGGGCTATCACGGACTTAACCCGGCCGCCTCAGATTCGGCCCCACCCCGCAACTCGGTGTTGACACCAGCCTCGACAACAACTCCACCCGCAACAATGCGGCAACGCGGCAACAAATCCAACAGCGTGGCGTAACCACCGCAACACCAAAGCGTCGACCCGCGAGCCCGGCGGCGGCAACAACGAGGCGGACAACGGGCCCGAATCAACCGGGGACCCGCCTCGTCACCTTGCTCGAGCGAAACTACGCTTGCATGGGGCGAGCGAACAAAACAAAAACTTGGCGGTATGGGAGTTCACTCGACCTACTGTATAGTATTGTTCGATCTGGTGCCGCGTTCTTTGTGCAAAATCATGCGTGAAATCTGGTCGGTGCGAAAAATCGAAGCGGGATATGAGAATCTCAACTGTATGGAGGGATTATGGTGGTACACCTTTTGCTCGAACCTAGAGTTGACTTTAGGATCACTTGGGTTACGGCTATCGATCTAAACATAATACCCATGGATGATGTAGACATAATCCTAGGAATGGTGGTTAGCTAAGAATCGTTCCACGATTCTCTGTAAGGAGAGGAAAATTTAGTTTCACTTTCACAGACAAGCTACGCCTTCCGGGATCGGCATGGGAAGAAGAGTCCCGATAGTATCGACGCACTAGCGGGAGGATGATGAACCGAGAGGGATGCCATGCATTCCTTGTTTATTTGAGCGAAGAGGATAAACGAGCCGGGTGAAGACATTGAAGTTGTCGAATTTTCGGACGTATTTCGAGAATCTACGGGGCGCCTCACGATGAACAACTAGAGTTTACCATCGACTTGGGCCGGATCAGCCCGATGTCGAGCGCCCTATAGGATGGCCCCAAAGGAACTAGAAGTGAAAATCGAATCGAGAGCTTTTGGATCTAGGATTCATTAGGCAGTGTTCGCGCAGGGGGCGCTTTGTTTTGTTTGTTAAGAAGAAGGATGGTTCTTTGAGGATGTGCATCGATTATAGGGGCTAAATAAGATGGCACTAAGAACAAATACCCTCTACCAATTGATGACTGTTTGATCAATTGCGAGGCGGGTGTATTCTCTAAATTGATCTTAAGTCGAGGATACCATCGTGTCTGATGCGAGGATGTACCTAAGGCGCATTCGAACGAGATATAGCCACTATGAGTTCATAGTTATGCCATTCGGATTAACAATGCACGGCCGTGTAGATCTACATGAACATAGTATTTCATCCATTTTTGGATAAATTTGTTTTGGTCTTCATAGATGATATCCTTATCTATTCAAAGAATGAAGAGGATCATGGGAACATCTGACGGTTTTGCAAACCTTGAGAAATGAAGACTCTTTGCTAAGTTTAGCAAATCCGAGTTTTAATTGAAGGAAGTTATGTTCCTTGGACATATAGGTATTTGAAGGTATAAAGTAGATCCGGCCAGGTGAGGCCGTGCAAGAATGGAAATCACCAAAGCTCGACGCAGTTAGAAGTTTCCTAGGATTAGTGGTTACTATAGGAGATTCATGATTCTCCCAAATTGCAGGCGATAACTTGACTACTTTGGAAGGAATCGAAGTTGAATTGGTGATGAGTGCGAGCGAGTTTCAAATACTCGAAAAAACCGGTGCACGATTCTGTGGTCGAGCGGATAAGGGGTATGGTCTATGCGCCATCTAAGAATTTCGGGTTGTGTTTTTGATGCGAAGGAAAAGTGATAGCTTATGCATCCGACCTCGGACCCCAGAGCTGAACACTGACCACGATTTGGAATTAGCGGTGTGGTTAAATGGAAAATTTGGAACATCTACTATGGTGTGAGATCAGAGATCTTCACGGATCATAAAAGTTTGAAGTATTTAGTCGAACAAAGAGATCTAAATATGAGACAAAGAAGATGGCTAGAGTAAAAGATTACGTGGTATTAACTATCACAGGACAAGCGAATGTAGTGGTGGCCTTGAGTCGTAAGGGCCATACGAGTTAGGATGTCTCTTTATCTGAGAGGAAAAACTTCGTTGAAGTTTGGTAGGATGAGGATTGAGCGGTAGAACACTTTGAGACAATTGTGGTGATAGCTACACTCACCGGCATCGACCTAAGAAAAAGTTGTCGAGAGACAAGGATGGAGGAAAAGTTGGAAAAGATGAGAAAGACTAAGGTGCGAAGGATTGAGAATTTCAAGGCGGCGGATAACGCCTTATTGTTTGAAGGTAGGATATCGTTCTGACGTGAGCTTGAGCGAAATCATGAGTGAGGCTCACGATCGCCTACCGCCCACCAGGCGGTACTAAGATGTACAGACACGAAGGAAAAGTTTTGGTGGGAAGGCGTGAAGCAGACAAGCTTCTTTCGGCTATTGTCTTGTTTGTCGACAAGTGAAGGCACTATACCAGCGTCCTACGGAGATTACTAGAATTGAAATCCACGAATGGAGTGGGACGATATAACGATGGATTCGTTACAAGCTTACCCAAATAGAAGGAAACACGAGCCATATGGGTATTGTGGATAAAACTTACCAAAAGTGCTCTACACCTATTAAGCAACTTATGGATCGATAAGTTGGCGGTGCACGTTAAAATGTATGCGACTACATGGAGTGCAAAATCTATTACTTGATCGAGACTCCAGTTCACTCAGTTACGGATTAGCTTGCGAGAAGGCGAGTGCAATTAAACTTGATATAGCTTTCCACCAAACCGATGGGCGGTTGGAAAACGATCAAACCACAGAAGATATGCTTAGAACCGTAATTTTGGATCGAGGTGCAAAATGGAAGATATTTTACCTCTTATCGATTTGCTTACAACAACGACTATCAAGCGACGATCGGCTATTGTAGAAGCCTTGTGGCAAAAGTGTAGATCACCACTTTATTGGGATGAAGTCGGTGAGAGAAGGTCGTAGGGCGATCGATTGAGCGAAATGATCGAGATCGTTAAGCAAATTAGGATGAGAATAAAGAGGCTCGGGACAGAGCCGAAATCTTACGCGGCGTAGATCAAGCTCGGTTTGAGGATGGAGACAAAGTATTTCTTAAGGTCTCTCGTGAAAGGATTGTCGAGTTTGGCACGAAGGAAGCTTAGACCCGACATAGGACCTTATGAGATCAAGAGGATGAGTCCGATGGCTTATAGGTTGGCTCTTCGCTGAAACCTGGGGAATGTCCATAATGTTTTCACGTTTTGCGATTCGACGTTCACGACCCAAAGCGTAATTCATGAGGCGGCGTGATCTCGAGCGAACGTGAGCTATAAGGAAGAACCAGGACCATACTTGACCACAAGGTTCGGCAACTCTGAACGAGTCGATTCCATTAGTCAGTCTTGTGGAACACCACGAAAAGAAGAAGCCCGTGGGAGCTTTGTCCGACCCCATTGGGACCACCGGTTGGAGGCGACTAACTAGGAGTAGTACTTTGGGGTTACATGAATAAAATAGGCGTAAATGATAAGCTAACATGCTTGAGCGAGATATGAGATGATGTTATATTGTTTTGAAAGGTTTAGGCATCGGACCCAAAACTTGCGATCAGATGGGCCTCAATAGTTTAAAACATAAAGCGTAAATAAGGAGTTCGAGTGTAGCGAGAGGAGTGTGTGAATACATATATGGCGATATGCATTCGAGTATAAACCCAAATTGATTAAGGTCGAGACCTTTGGACTCATCACACTTTCCACATCGTCACCGGAGCTCAACTGCATTTAAAACAAACATGCGGGGCTAAGTCTGTTGCATAGTGGGCTATGCAAAGCTTTGATTGATTTGGATTACTACGCGATATCGAGTAGTCGCGAGGTTTTAGTTAAAAAATGCCTTGTCACACAAATCATTCGGGTTAAGTAAACATAGCTCGGTAGAGCATTTTCTTGGTGTGTATGGTCCGTATCTCATAGTCGATACATAATAATAAATAATTAAATAAGCGTCGAGGAGGCCTCCCGTCTGACCTGCCGTCCAGTAATCGTCGGCTGCGTCACTCTCTGCAAGCATATGTTAACACGGTAGTTCTGACGCCCGATCTAGCGGGCATTTGTCATCGAACGGGACCCGGCATTAAAAGGTTGGGTGCTACACACAATTGATATAATAGTTCGACCATCTCACATACCGGGCATAGAGATGAGGATCCGTACACAAGCGAAATATTTTTGGCGGGTAATCGGTAAAACATTTGATAAACAATCGTAGTATAAGTCTTTGTAAGTAAATTCATTTGATATGGCGTAGGGTCATATTTTTGAAAACAAGCCCGTTTTGAGATAAGAAGGAAAAGCCCACGGATATGGTTCGTTGTAAAGTCTGGGTTAAATAAATCATTATTTGCTTTGCGTCCCGCTTTCTGGCGAGGTTTTAGATCGTCGCTCAAGTCTTCGAGACTTTAGAAACTAAGATAAACTTCGATATTTCATATCGATGTGGTAATTCCTTAGTGAACTCGATACGTCTTTAACTGCGTATCGATTGACTTGTTCTGTTCTTGAGATCTTTCGCGTATAAAGTCGTTTTCGATATGGTTTCATTTGTGAAATCCTTTCTTACTAATGGTATCATACTCAATTAGTATATCTTCGGCGTCTTGGCGTGTTTATAAGCGTATAATCGTGCGTTTTGACTTGAAAGTCAGCAAGTCGACATTGATCGATAAAGTCGCGATTTTGACCTTTAATAATAGTAACTTATTACTATTTTGTTTTATATCGAATTTGATCGATTTGAAAGCGTAAAGTCCTATCTCGATTTATCTTGTAAATCAAGGACTTATGATTATTTTCGCATTTTAATAACCCTTTTATAAATAAAAGCGTATTTTGGTATTTTAAAGCGTTATAAAATGAGCGTTAAGTCTCAAACATAGCAATCTATGTTTATAAAATTTGTAAAATTTAAAACTGTCCAGAATACTATTTTAGTAAATTTTCATTAATAAACTGTTTTAAAAAGTTTTAAAATCTTATTAATTATCGATATTTCGATAATTAGTTTAAAAATACCAAATGACCTTTGAAAAATTTTCTAAATTAATATAGTGTATTATTATACACTATGGTCCAGAATATATTTATGAAATTCATATAACACTATTTTCTATTTATTATATATATATATATATATTCACGGTAATTCACAATTAATAGGAATAATCATCCAAAATTCCCAAAATTGATATATACTTATTATAACATCCCAACATCAGTATATAATATTTATATAACCCATAGTTACTCATAACTATTTATTTCACAATATGTGACATTATTCACGGTATTAATAGGATAATTACCAAATAAATAAGCAAACAATTTCTAAAAATTCTAAATAAATTCCAACAATTATATACTATGTCTATATACTATAGTATATTAATATAACATCATAATATTTATCAAAACTAATTAAATCATCATTCAAAGCAACAAGCTCGGGTTTGTTTGATTTAAAATAGTAATTTCAAAATTCTAATTAATTTATCAATGCATAAATAATATATTAAAGCATTAAAACACCATTACATGTTCAAAAATAAAATCATACATTAACCTATATTTTCTTAATGCTCTGGCCTTAATATAAAATTAAGCATATGGTTTTCAAAATTCTAATTAAATCATATAACATATAATCATACATTAAAGCATTAATATCGTTATATGATTAAAACAAAATTATACACCAAGGTATTTATCTAAGAAGCTCACGGTATTTTACAAAAATACCTAGGGTTTTCTAAAATTTTAATTAACATACTATAGTCTTAATCATATCATAGATCGATAATACATGCTTAGAAATTATTAAGAAGCATTCGGTCTTTCATTTTATTTTATACAGTTTTCAAAATAATTTTAAACATGTTCTATGGTTCGAAAATAATATAAGCATGCTAGATCGTTCAAAATTAAATATCTGACCATCTATGCTCTAGCATATATTAACACATTTGAAAATATAAAATAGAACCATTATCTCGTACTTTAGAACATTAAAACTCATTCACGTATACATATATAGCATTGAAACCTACATATATATATATAAAAGCATTAGATTTTCATGAATAAATGAGGTAAGAATCGGTACTAATGGACCATATTTACATGGAATGGTATAGGATTAACAAACAAGGTATGTATCAACTTTTGGAAGAGAAATGGAGAAGAATAAGAGAAGAAAATCGAAAAATGGAAGGGAACTCTGATTTTTACTGTTTGGAATCGAGAGAGGAAAATGGAAGTGTTTTGAGTGTTAGTTGTTTGAAAATGTGTATATGGAAAATGGGGTGAATGGGAAGAGTCTCTATCTATCTCTCTCAGCTCTCACGATTTTTAGCCCAAAATGGGAGAAAAATCTGTACAATGATGAGGATTTAGTTATCATTTGCTAGGCTAAAAAGGGTGCTCATGGGTTGGGTGTTAAAAGGTGCGTCATCTTTGTCAGACATGATGGCGAGCCTGCTTCAAGGGGTAGGGTGATTTTAATTTTTGTTATACATTAATACTATGTATTAATCATAGTATAGGTCATAGATATATAATACATACCATTAAAATAATTAAATCGACATATAGTATTATTTACAATTCAGATAATAAAATGGTAAAATAGGAATAAAATACAATTTACACCTATTATTGATACTCGATGTAATTTTGTCCAAATATACACTATACATTATAATATATGATTTAGATATTAAATAATATAAGGATAAAATTATAGCTTCGATGCATAAAAACCCAATTTAAAAAGTTTGAAATTTATAAAAATCTTTTCGATTTTTAATAATCTAAAACTGATTTCATAGCTTAATAAACTCATATATATCATATTATAAAGTTTAAGATATCATATGATAATTTAATAGTGTCATTTTATGAAAAACCAAAGTTTATAAACTTAGGGCTTTTGAAATTTCAATATCAAATATATAAATTCAATAACTGAAAATTAGAGCCTTTAATAATTAATAATACTGTAATTATATAAAATATATAATAGGAAATTAATTATTATAATTTCCGAGCATTAAACTCATTTTCAAATACGTCTCAGGCGTTGGCGTTCGTCTCAAAGCGTTTACAAAAACTCATCTCGAAAATGGTGCGATGAAGTTCACACTTACTAAATAAATATATTCCTTCTATAAAGGAATTAAGATGGAAATTAATTCCAAGCTTCCTTGCTCGAGAAAATTTCATGAAAGGCGGCGTTGTCTGCGTTTGGCGTTAAAATATATTGAGAATCATTTCGTAATATTTATCCTTTAATTCACAATCCTTAGTGGAATTATGAAAATTTCGTATGATATCGTTATCGAAATCACAGATTCGATGCGTAAAAAGATAATATCTGGAAAACCACTGATACGGGTTTAGAATCATGTCGTATATTCGTTTCTTTGGAATATTACATTCCACAGCCACTTCGAAAATTTAGTCCCAATTTGTATACCTTAGAAAATAGATCGGGTATTTTCTCCCATTCTACTTGAGCTCCCAGTGGCTTCTTCGTCGTGGTGTCTCCGCGAACACTTTGACTAAGGAATCGACTTGCTCGTAGTTCTTGAACTTGTGGTCAATTGGCTGCGGTTCTTCCTTGTCATATTGAGCTCGAGGATCACGTCGTCTTGATGATATTCGTGCTTTGGGTGTGAACGTAATTTCGTAGTGAGGGCGTGAAAAACATTATGCGTTTCCTAGGTTTGGCGGAAGGCGACTATAAACTCTTGGACCTATCGCTCAGGATCTCATGGTCCTATGTAAGCGAGGTCTAAGCTTTTTTCGAGGCCAAGACGACAGATCCTTTGATGGAGAGACCTTAAGAAATACTTTGTCTCATCCTCAAGCTAGCTCGGATCTCAGCGTATCGTGTGATTTCTCGTCTGAGCCTCTTTTATCCTCGTCTAATTTGTCGAGCGATCTCGATCATTTCTCCGCGCATCGAGCCCTGACTTTTCTCCCACTTCATCCCGATAAAGTGTGATCTACACTTTTGCCATACAATGGCCGTGTGGGGCCGGCCGATCGTCGCTGATATGTTGTTGTTGTAAGCAAATTGATCAGAGGTAAAAATATCTTCCCATTTGTACGATCCAAAATTACGATTCTAAGCATATCTTCTAGTGGTTTGGATCGTTCTCTCCGAATCCATCGGTTTGTGGGTGGAATATTGTCTTGAAGTTTAATCTTGTACGAGTTCTCTTTGCAAGCTAATCCAATCTGGATGTGAACTTGGAGTCTCGATCGAGGATAATAGATTTTGGCACTCCATGTGAGTCTACAATTTCCTTACAGTATGGGCGAACTTATCGGATCCGATAAGTGCTTTGAATAGGTAGAAAGTGAGCACTCTTGGTAAGCTATCCACAATTACCCGTATTGTGTTTCCTCTTCTCGATTTGGGTAAGCTTAGAAATCCATCGTTATATCGTCCCACTTCCATTGAGATTTCAGCGGTTGTAACTTCCCTTAGAATCGTTGGTGTAAGCTTCCACTTGTTGGCACAAACAAGCAGTTCTCTGAAGGAAACTATGTCTCGTTTCATGCCTTCCCAAAAAACTTTTCCTTGGTCTGAGTACGTCTTGTACTCGGGTGGGCGGTGTGGGGCGTGTCGTGAGCCTCCTCAGTGATTTCGTTAGACTTCTGCGTTGTCGAGGGCATATCCTACCTTGAACAATAAAGCGTTATCCGGTCTCTTGGATTCTTGAATCCTTGAGACCTTAGTCTTTCTCGGATCTTTTCATTTTCCTCCTCCTTTGTCTCGACAATTCCTTTCTTAGATCGGAGATCGGTGTGAGTGTAGCGTCTGACTCACGATTATGGGTGGTTCACTAGTTCAATCCTCGTCAGCCTAAACTCTTGTGAGTTTTCCTCTTGTAAAAGAGACATCCTAACTTGGTATGGCTCTTACACTCGGCGTCGGCTACTACATTCGCTTTGCGGGTGATAGTTAATACCACGATCGTAATCTTTCGTTAACCGTCTTCTTGTCTCATATTGATCTCTTTGTTGAAAAATACTTAACTTTTATGATCCGTGAAGATCTCATCTCACTGTAGAGATGGTGTCTCGAAATTTTTAGGGCATGAACTACATTGCTTTCAGTCGTGGGTTGGGTAGTTCATTCGTGGGGTCTGAGTTGTCGAGATCGTGGTATCACTTTTCCTTCTTGCATCAAAACTGACCAGTCCGGTCTTAGATGCGTCGGTATAGACCACATACCGCTTATGCGCTTGGGACTGCTAGAGCGGTGCGGTGCATTTCTCTTTGAGTATTTGAAAACTTGTCTATCGCCTCATGGTCAATTAAACTTGATTCCTTTAGGAGTAGTGGGTTATTGGCGCTTGCAATCTTGGAGAATCCTTGATGAATCTCCTATAGTAGTGACTAATCTAGGAAAACTTCTAATTCGTCTTGTGTTTTAGGTGGTTTCCATTCTGCGCTACCTCTACACTTGAGTGGATCTCTTTTATGCCTTGGCGAGACCACGATGTGTCGGACATAACCCAGCCAGCAAAACTCACATTTGCTAAACTTAGCAAGTCTTTCATTTCTCAGGTTTGCAGAAGTCAGTAGATATTCCTTATGATCCTCTTCATTCTTTGAATAAATAAGGATGTCGTCTATAGATGACAACAACAAATTTATCCATGGATGAAATACCATTCGTGAGGTCCGTGAATACGGTGGTGCATTGGTTAATCCGAATGGCATAACTATGAATTCATAGTGGCCATATACGGTTGGAATGCGGTCTTAGGTACATCCTCGGACCGTATTTTAGTTGATGGTATCTGACTTAAGATCAATTTTAGAGAATACCACCCTTTCGCAATTGATCAAGCAGGTCATCATGACGGGTAAAGGGTATTTGTTCTTTAGTGTATCTTATTTAGTTCCAATAATCGATGCAGCGTCCTCAAAACTCGTCCTTTTCTTAACAAATAAAGCAGAGCTCCCCAGGTGAAACACTCGACTAATAAATCCTACGATCAGCTCTTGGATTTGGATTTTGCTCTTCCCAGCTCCTGGGGCACATCCACTAAGGCGGCCGACCTGGGGCTGATCACGGCTCCCAGTCGGTGGTAAACTCTAGTTGTCTTCGGGAGGTAGTCTGGTAGATTTTTAAAGATCGTCAAAATCTTGGACAACTTGATGTCTTCTACCGTGCTTGGGTTTATCCCGCCGTTCAAATAAGCGAGGAATGAAGACATCGCTACGGTTCATCGATCACTCACAGCTAGTCTTGACCTACGGCACTTCTTCTTCCGTGCGATCCATGGAAATCGTAGCTTCTTGTCCGGAAGTGAAGCAATTTTTCCTTTCCTTCTGAGAGAATGGGGAATGATTCTTAGCTAAGATCCATTCCTAGGATTATTCTACATCGTCCATGGGTATTATGTTTAGATGTTGCGAGAACTTAAGTGATCTATGTCACTCTGGGTTCGAGCAAAAGTAATATGGGTCATAATTCCTCCTATGGCGATGAGATTCTCATATCTGCTGACGCTTTCAGACCTAAGGCCCGGCATTTCTGCGTGATTTTGCTTGATAACGAATCTGAACACCGTATCGATTGATGCTATAACGGTGGGTTGAGAAGAACTCCCGCATACCTTAGTTTCCTTAGTTACATTAGTTCGCCTCTGTGCTGGCGTAGCTCGCACGGCTGGTGACAGTGACGGTCTGAGGACGGATTTGGCGGTTGTTGCGGCGGTTCTTTGATTCTGGCGTTGTGTGATGGTGCCGCCTCTTTGTTAATGGTGGCGGTGTCTTTGCCCTTGCTGACTTCTTGGGATTTGTTGTTGTGGCGGCTGCCACTGTTATTTCTTTGGAGTTGGTGTTGTTGAATTTGGGGTGTTGTGCAGCTGGGTTCTTGGGGTTGAAATTTAGCTTGCGAGTGAGCTGATTGTATAAGCCCTCAATGGTGACATTTCCCGGTTGGTTGACTTCATCGAGCGTGACGCCGAGGCATTGTTGGCGTAATGCCCGTTGCCCGCTTGTAACGATTACCACGTTTGCCGTGCACCACCCTGTGTCCTATGCTCGAGGGCATTGAGTGTCCCATTTGTTCGATGGTCCCTTCTTGAGTGGGCATAACACCCTCTTCGGCTTTGTCCCTTTCTTGCGGGTTTCCTTGCACCACGAGCGGCATGCTTCCTGGTTCCGTGGTTTTTCCGGGTTGGCCGAGTTCCCTTTCCTTATCAACCGTGTGCGAGGCGATTTGTCTTCATCGAACTCAAGCCTTTCGATAATCACTCGTGCTACAGCTGATATTGATGTTCCATGTGCCGAGGGCGACGTTCATGCTCTTTACCATACGCTTTTGACATCGTGGGTACACTGTCAGGCTTCTTCGCGGAGAATGACGGATATTACGATTTTCTTTTACGGAATCACTTTCACTTTGGGAAATCAACATTCCTTGACCCATGAATTCCTCGGTTATTACTGCTGTAAAGTCTTCTTTTGGCTTCCGCACGATCAATTTGTCAACTCCCGTGGAAAGTAACCCGACGACCTTTCTTGTCTTTGTAGATCTTAAGAAGGTAAAGATCAGTTCAATAATACACGACCCGTTGTTAGACTTAGGTTGCCTTTAAGTTTAAAGCGGGAGGTTACATTTTAAAAACATTTCTTAGATCCTGGATCGGGTTGAGGTGGAGGTGGTGGTTGGGGATTGTCTTGGCTCTTGTTGGGATCCTACCCCTTCTGCGCTCGACCTCGACCTCTGAGGTTCTTGCTCGGATTCCTTCTCGGAGGCGATGCTTGCTATAAAGCAGTGTCGTGTAGGTCTTATTCTTTCACTCAACATACCCCAGCGCTATTGTGGCTTTCTAGGTTCAAATAGAATATCATTCTTAACAAACATAACTTGCACTTAAGCCTATTGGAGTGGTGTAAATATATATCAAAAATTTACGCCATAGGCGGGATGTTGAAAATAAGACCCACGGCTAAAAAGAGATTCGAGTTTTAGAACTAAGGTGCGATAAAGAAAGAAAAGCTAGCTACACGCTAGACATAACAAAACAAATTCTATTTAAGCGTTAGCCTAGTGCGTTCAGGTCTTTCCATATTGTGTCTTACTCGGGGTCTTCCCCTCCAGATCATCTTATCTGCAAAATGTCCATACGGGGTAGTCCCGGATGGTCGGCTCCATTGCTTTCCACATCGGTATATCTGCATGGGGTTAAGCGGTGGTCGCGTTAGCCAGGCTCGTGGTCGGGCGGTCGGTTGTAACATACTCGGAAGTCGGTCCATAGAAGGAAGGCATCGATCTCATCCGTCTTTGTCCGGTAAGTGCTCATGTGGTGGTATGCAGTCGGGACCATAGGTGGTGGAGGTGGTCTTGCCGGTAGGACGTCAGCAGGTGTCAACGGTGAGGGTGAAATACGGTTCTCCCGAGGCTGGCGTCTCTGCCCTCTCTAGAGCGGTCCGCCTCGTCGAATCGATCAGGAGGTACCGCAGGGTCGATGCGCCTGGGGACCTACTTGCTGCAGCCACTCATGCGACTCGTCCCGCCCAGGTATACTCGGGGAGGAGGTAGGGTCCTACGGTCTTGCCCGTAAATGCTATATCAGTAAGTCGGTGACTCACGAACAAGGGAGATCTCTACAAGTCGTGGCCCTTGCGCCGTAAATGTAATCCCGATATCTCGAGCATATCCGTCAGTGCGAGGGTATCGCTAGAAATATTGGATACCGTCGTAATGCGTTACTCGTGAGCTCGGGCGTCTCTCAAAGGCGGAGATAATATGCGAGACTCCCCAAGTCTTCCCAGCGCACTCAGCTGGGCGATATATACTCACCTCCTCCTCGGGGGTGGGGTGGTCAATCCTCCTCTCCATGAGATATCTCATTCCATGCATCCGAGAATAAAACTAACATAAGTCACTATCGTCATCGCATAAGCGGGAGGATATCTTAAGCGTAGCATGAAGCAACTAGATAAGGTCAAGCGAGTCTATAAGGTAGGCAACATCATGCTGCACAACTACTACCACAACTTACCTTCAGTCTTAGCCGTAAGCATTATAGCCGACAACATCTTAATATAAGCTATGAGATCCTTATTACATACCAAACACTTGAACTAGAGTTCAACGGACTCTATCGTATTCTGGAGGCAGAATAAGATTCTGTTCTTCATAACAAATGAAGATCAGTGTTTTAGATATCGTAGGTGAAAACCATGCGTAATCGGGTCCTAACGAGAGATCTAGCTAAAACAAATCTACTGCGCAGTGCAGGAAATTTGCGCGATCGTGCCAAAATGCAAAACAAGGCGTATGTCGGCGTAATACGTCTATCATCTTCGGGTTCTCAAGCGAGGCTGAACATCCTGAAGCCGTAGTGCGTCCCGTAATGATTGATGTTTGCTGGTCACTCGTGTTAGAAGTAGTGATGGAGTCGAGGCGTCGTTCGTCTTCAAGGTTGAGGTTGTCCTCGTCCGATCGCTTCGCTTGTCTTCGTCGTTCGTGCCCGGTATCGTTACTTTCATTCTTCCTATCGTTCTTTTGTTCTCGTAAGGGAAAAGTTCGTACTTCTATGTTCTTTCATGATACGTGAACATGCTCCTGAGTCTAAGTTCGTCTTATGATAACATATAAGATGTGTGTAAATAAATTTTTGAAAGTTGGAAAGATGTTTCAATTTGAAAATTTTTGGAAATATGATTTCAACATAACAATCATAATCAACTTATATGCATCAAAAATGGATTCATTCATCCCATGATTGATCATTCAACTAGTACCACCATGTCTTTCTATACGTTACTCGGTATTTCTTAGTCGACTAAAAGTATTTTGGTAAAAATTTTCTTGCTCACTTTCATTTTCATCATAAAAATTTTCATAACAATAATCCTTAAAAGTGTATCGCAATTGTTCGAATCATTAAAAATTTCATTTCATGAGTTTGAGAAAGGAATCGATTACCTCTTTCGGTTGAGCTCGATGTGATGGAGTGTTGAGAGAGGTGGTGAGTTTTAAGAAGTCGTGACTCGATCTAGACTTAGAATAAAAAATTTGGGTTTTCAAGGCAAGGCTCGATACCATCTGTCCACCATTGTCGGACCGACCGGATGGAGCGACTAGATACTAGGTAGTACTTTAGGGTTACTGAATAAGAATAGTAAGCGATGTGAATAACAGCTAGACAGATATGAGATGATGTTATATTGTTTTTGAAAAGGTTTAGCCATCGGGACCCAAACTTGGCATGATCGATGGGCCCAATAGTTTAAAAACATAAAGCGTAAAGAAGGGAGTTGAGTGTAGCGAGCGGAAGTGTGTGATACATATATGGCGATATGCATTGTATAAACCACAATTGATTAAACCGATCGGAGGACACTGGACTCACACTTCCCATCGTGCATGTGAGCTCACACGCACGTTTAAAACAAACATGCAGGTGCAAGTACAGAAATTGCATAGTGGGCTCGTGGAAAACATTTGATTGATTTGGATTACTACGCGTCATCGAGTAAGTCGGGGTTTTAGTTAAAAAAATGCCTGTACTTCAAATCATTCGGTTCGTAAACATAGCTCGCGAGCATTTTCTTGGTATGTATGAGCCGTATCTCATAGTCGATACATAATAATAAATAATTAAATAAGCGTCGAGAGGAGGCCTCCCGTCTGACGCCGGTGCCGCCGTAATCGCAAAAGATCACCGCTCTGGCATATGTTAACACGGAGTAGTTCCCCTTCACGCCCATCTAGCGCATTTGTCATCCGACCGAGGACCCGACATTAAAGGTTGGGTGCTACTGCAAACAATTGATATAATAGTTCAACGTCTCACCTTACCGGGCATGACGATGGATCCGTACCAAGAAATATTTTGGCGGTAATGCGGTAAAACGATTTGATAAACAATCGTAGTATAAGTCTTTGTAAGTAAATTCATTTGATATGAGATAAGGCTCTATTTTTGAAACAAAAGCCCGTTTTGAGATAAGAAGGAAAAGCCACACGGACTATGGTTCGTTGTAAATGTCTAGGTTCGTTCTAAATCCACGTCGTGCGTTTAGTCCCTGCTGGCGAGGTTTAGTACGTCGCTCAAGTCTTCGAGACTTTGCAAAACTAAGATAAACTTGATATTTCATATCGATGTAGGTAATTCCTTAAGTGACTCAATACGTCTTTACGCATCGATTGATTGAACATTGATTCTTGAGATCTTTCAGCGTATAAATACGTTTTTCGATATGGATTTCATTTGTGAAATCCTTTCTTATAATAGGATTATCATACTCATTAGTATATCTTACGAGCGTCTTGACGTATTTATAAGCGTATCGTCGTTTTGACTTGAAAGTCAGCGAAGTCAAGCGTTGATCGATAAAGTCGGGATTTTGACCTTTAATAATAGTACTTATTACTATTTTGTTTATCTCAATTTGATCGATTTGAAAGCGTAAAGTCCTATTGCTCGATTTATCTTGTAAATCGAGGACTTATGATTATTTTCGCATTTTAATAACCCTTTTATAAATAAAAGCGTATTTTGGTATTTTAACGTTATAAAATGAGCGTTCGTCTCAAACATAGAATCTATGTTTATAAAATTTTTAAAATTTAAAACTGCAGAATACTATTTTAGTAAATTTTCATTAATAAACTGTTTTAAAGGTTTTAAAATCCTTATTAATTATCGATATTTTTCGATAATTAGTTTAAAAAATACCAAATGACCTTTGAAAATTTTCTAAATTAATATAGTGTATTATTATACACTATGGTCCAGAATAATTTATGAAATTCATATAACACTGTTTTCTGTTATTTATATATATATATATATATTCACGGTAATTCACAATTAATAGAATAATCATCCAAAATTCCCAAAATTGATATATACTTATTATAACATCCCAACATCAGTATATAATATTTATATAACCCATAGTTACTCATAACTATTTATTTCACAATATGTGACATTATTCACGTATTAATAGGATAATTACCAAATAAATAGCAAACAATTTCTAAAAATTCTAAATAAATTCCAACAATTATATACTATGTAATATATACTATAGTATATTAATATAACATCATAATATTTATCAAAACTAATTAAATCATCACCTTCAAAGACAACAAGCTCCGGTTTGTTTGATTTAAAATAGTTTGATTTCCAAAATTCTAATTAATTTATACAATGCATAAATAATATATTAAAGCATTAAAACACCATACATGTTAAAATAAAATCATACATTAACCTATATTTTCTTAATGCTCTGCCTTAATATAAAATTAAGCATATGGTTTCAAAATTCTAATTAAATCATATAACATATAATCGATATCATTAAAGCATTAATAATAGTGTTATATGATTAAAACAAAAATTATACAGGTATTTATCTAAGAAGCTCCGGTATTTTACAAAAATACTAGGGTTTTCTAAAAATTTTAATTAACTATATAGTCTTAAATCATATCATAGATCGATAATACATGCTTAGAAATTAGTAAGCATTCGGTCATTTCTTTTATTTTACAGTTTTCAAAATAATTTTAAACATGTTCTATGGTTCGAAAATAATATAAGCATGCTAGATCCTTCAAAATTAAATATACAACCATCTATGCTCATCTAGCATATATTAACACATTTGAAAATATAAATCATCAAGAACCATTATCTGTGCTTTAGAACATTAAAACTCATCACTATACATATAAGCATTGAAACCTACACGTATATATATATAAAGCTGTTCGATTTTCATGAATAAATGAGGTAGAATCGGTACTAATGGACCATATTACCTTGGAATGGTATAGGATTAACAAGAACAGGTATGTATCAACTTTTTGGAAGAAATGGAAGAATAAGAAAGAAAATCTGAAAAATGGAAGGAGCTCTCGATTTTTGCTTGGAATCGGAGGAAAATGGAGTGTTTTGAGTGTTAGTTGTTTGAAAATGTATATGGAAAATGGGGTGAATGGGAAGAGTCTCCCTATACTATCTCTCTCACTCCACGATTTTTAGCCCAAAAATGGGAAAAAATCTGCTAGCAATGATGAGGATTTAGTTATCATTTGCTAAAAATTTAAAAGAGGGTGCTAATTGTGGGTTGGGTGTTAAAAGGTGCTACATTTGCTTTGTCCAAGCATGATGGCCGGACTTCAAGGGGTAGGGGCTGATTTTAATTTTGTTAGCTACATTAATACTATGTATTAATCATAGTATAGGTCATAGATATATAATACATGCCATTAAAATAATTAAATCCGACATATAGTATTATTTACATTCAAGTATAATAAAATGGTAAAATAGGAATAAAATACAATTTACACCTATTATTGATACTCATGTAATTTGTCCCAAATATACATATACATTATAATATATGATTTAGATATTAAATAATATCATAGGATAAAATATAGCATGTACGATGCATAAGAAACCACAATTTGAGTAAGTTTGAAATTTATAAAAATACATTTCGATTTTTAATAATCTAAAAACTGATTTCATAGCTTAATAACACTCATATATATCATATTATAAAGTTTGAGATATCATATGATAATTTAATAGTGTCATTTCGTATGAAAAACAAAGTTTATAAACTTAGGGCTTTTGAAATTTCAATATCAAATATATCAATTCAATACTGAAAATTCGACCTTTAATAATTAATAATACTGAAATTATATAAAATATTAATAGGAAATTAATTATATATTTCACGAGCATTAAACTCATTTTCATCGTCTACGGGCGTTGGCGTTAGACGTCTCAAAGCGTTTAAATCGACTCATCTCGAAATGGTCGCGATGAAGTTCACACTTACTAAATAAATATATTCCTTCTAATAAAGGAATTAAGGTGAAATTAATTCAAGCTTCTTTCTTTCGAGAGAAATTTCATGAAAAGGCGGCGTTAGATCGCGTTTGGCGTTAAAATATATTGACGAATCATTTCGTAATGATTGCAATCCTTTAATTACTAATCTTGTGGATTGGGATTATGATCTAACGTATGTACGATCCGGATGTGTAAAAAGATATCCGTGAAATACCCTGAAATGGGGTTTAGAATCTAGTATATTCGTTTTTTTGGAATAATGAAGCTTGAATGATAGGCAGATTCGAGGAGAAAATACCGATCTATTCTAGAGTTACAAATTGAGTAATTGAGTTTTTCTATAAATGTCGACATGAATTTGAAAACACTATATTCGGGTATTTACCAGAATTGGTCTTACCTATATTATTTTTCACATCGATTTGATTGATGATAGGTTCCAGAATTAAATGTTCACTAAGATGTAGTAAATACGTGTGCACGTATTTACGTCGGCAGCGTATCAGTGTACACTTTCATCGAAATTATCAGGGC
Organism: Salvia rosmarinus; assembly: GCA_036937905.1. Lineage (NCBI taxonomy): Eukaryota > Viridiplantae > Streptophyta > Magnoliopsida > Lamiales > Lamiaceae > Salvia > Salvia rosmarinus. Next base: position 236,774 of record JAODLM010000630.1, read on the forward strand.
GATTTTGAGAGTATATCCATCTTAATTGTTAACAAATGGAATATATTTGTTTAGTAGTATGAACTCTACGACCATTCGAATGAGTTGATTTGAACGTCTGAAGCGTTTGAGTCGACGTCAGGGTTACAAATGAGTTTATCTCGGAATATAATAATTATTCTATTATTTTATATAATTACAGTATTAATAATTATAAATTGAACGACAAAGTTTAAACTCGATATTTTCGAATATAATTTTTGAAAACACTAAACTTGTAAATTAGGGTTTTATCAGTATGAAATGATACCGATGAAAGTATCTATGGTATCTAAACTTTATAATATGATATATATGGATAAAGCATTAAATCAGATTACAACCATAGAAATCGAAGGTTTTGGTTTTTATAAAATTTGAAACCACATTTTGAAATTAGGGTTTTAATGCATGAAATGTGTAATAATTTTATCTATGCTGTTATTAATATCTAAATGATATTTATGATATATATGATCGAAAATACAGGTATCAATAATAGGTGAATTATATTTTAATCCTATTTTCTCTCATTATTTTCGATAATTGAAGTGTGGTTATGTGTTGATTTTAATTATTTTAACATGTATTATATACTATGACTATATATGATATATATATGTATGTATTAAATTAAAACAGCCCTAAACCTACCCCAATCTGGTATGTATGTCGCTTCCCGATTACAAATGATTTCATTTTAACCACGCATGCATGGAGCATCTTTAACTCCTTAATCATCACCTCTCCTTCCCAAGGGCTGCATTATTGTGAGAAGAGAGAGGCCGAGGTGTGAGTGGGAGGAGGTATAGGATAGAGCCATCTCATTCGCCCGTTCACTTTCCGACCATTTTGAACACAAAATCCTCTCCGTCTGACTCGTTTCTCCTCTGAAATTTTAGAACAGCCCCTCCCATTTGGGAAAAAAAATTCAGCCTTGTTCCTTCATCTATTCCGTCAATCAATCCATACCATCGCGTGATTTAACACCATTCCTAAGGTAATACATGGATATTTGCAGATTCTTACTAAACTTAAAAAATCGAAGCTGTTGTGATATTTATGTATAGTTGTCACATCCCTAAATCTAAGTAGGATTTAGAAGGATCGTAACTCTAAAAGTATAATTAAGCAGTGCTCCTTAAAGCGTAATTCATATGACAAGCATGTTCTTGGACTTTAGTACATAACTTAAGTTCTTTGCGGTGAACTGTGATATGTACATATGAGATGTACTATCAAGGTATAAACTTTTCATGACAATATTCTGTTGCTCAACACTCTCAATCATCATACCTCGACTCGCATTTAAAACAAACATGCGGTGATGCAAGAATGCACTGGTGGACTCATGCGAAAACATTGATAATATTCGTCACGCCAATGTCGAGTAAGTCTGAGGTTTTAGTTAAAAGGCCTCGCTTTACTAAAATCATTCGATTCAAAGTAGCTGGCACATTTTCTTGGTGTGTATGGTCCGTATCTCATAGTCAGATACATAATAATAATAAATAATAAGCGTCGAGGAGGCCTCCCTCTCGACGCCGTGACCGCGTAATCCGTCACGATCACTCTGAGCATATGTTAACACGATATGGTTCAACCAGCCACATCTAGCGGCATTTATCATCCGTGGGACGAGCATTAAAAGGTTGGGCTGACCCAATGACTAATGTATAATAAAGTTCCAACCATCTCCAGACCCTACAGGACAAGCAGAGATGGGATCCTACACAAGCGAAATATTTTGGCGTTGCAGGTAAAACATTTGATAAGTTGTAAATAAGATATCAAATAAACTCATTTGGATAACATTAAAGTCACATTTAGTGGTAAGAAAAGGCCCACATTTTGAAGATAAAAGCCCACTGGAGTGAATAGATTGTCTAACCGATTTCTTGGATTGCGAGTCCCTCAGCTTTATCTATTCACGCTTTGAGGTTTTGGAGTTGAAACATCCGCCGGTCTTAGAACCCATATTTCTGCAGTGTATATCATGGCATGATATCTGATCAATTGATCGTATAATGCGCTATCGAATATTTCACGTTAAGGCGTCTTGTAAAAATATCATATTGTTGTTTTATCCTAAATTTGCATCTTATTAATGCTTTAATGTACCTTGCGAATATCATTGAATGCATCAATTAATACATGTTAGTCACATAAGGCATGTTTCACATAGGGGAGTTTCAACACTTAGTTAAATTTCAAGTGTTTAATTTTCAGACACAAGTGTCATACTTGAGATCTATAACTCTCATTAAAAATACGTATGACCGCACGACACATTCTGGAAACCTCTAAACATCTTTGTAAGTTCTAAGAAGAAGTCAACCCAAAGAGTGTGGTTCTGGAGATATAGGGTCTCAAAGTGGGAACCAATCGACTTCTATACTTGAATATTTTTCAAATTTCCAGATTTAGAGTGTCATACTTTGACGATTCATAACTCTTGATTAAAAATACATGTACCGCAAAGACACATTCTGAAACCTCTACATATACACTATAAGTTCTAAGAGAATCACCCAAAGAGTGGTGGTTCTGGAGATATAGGCTCTCAGTGGCGAAATGACTTCTTCTATTAGAAAATTTTCAGTTTCAGATTTAAACAACGAGATTTTTGAGGCTCGTAACTTTTGACTCACAATACCAAAATGATGAAGATACCATTTAAAACCTTGTAATAAGAACTACATGTTTCATGAAGACCGTCTGGAAGATACTTGATGCATCGAAATCGTAAGTTCAAAGTTGACTAGTTGGAAAGGACAACATTCAAGTAGGTGACTTTGGGTCAGTGAACAGTATACTTATAAGGCTTGGTTTGGGATCAAACTTTCCAGATCACAACTAGACATGGTAAGGAACATTTCTTATGAAGAAACCAAAGTCAAAATCGGATTACAAGCGCTCGAATATCTCACGCAAAAGTCGTACACGGACGGTCATTTAGCATAGAATTTTACTAAGAAGTTTGTCCAAAAAGCTTACTGTAATGCTCAACTTTAAAAATTCACCGTGAGTTCATTATAAGGAATTAGGAATGCAACCAATCATATTGAAAAGCCACTTAAGTCTAGTTTAATCCAGAAAAACCTTACTCAATGATTCAAAATAGATTGGGAGATAAAAATATTTTACTAGCTATCACTACAGTGACAGTTTTGTGCAGTTCGTTTGAAAAATCTGGAATAAATAGTAAAATTTTTAGAAAATTCTGAAAATTTACATAGATTTTCTAGACATGCTAATTTATGTTTATCAATTTTTAGAGTTTTACCATTACCAAACTCGAAGACAAGCCACGGACCGTGGGTGATGAACACGAAATTTTACAGATTTGTGAGTGTTTTTGAAAAATAAATTAAAATAGAAAATAAAGTTATTGACTTGAAATTTTACAGAGACTAATAACATGTTTAATTTCAACATAGTAAAATTTCATTCATCGGACCACTGTAACTTAGTCAAATAATTTTATAAATTACTGTTTTCGTAACATACTCAGTTTTCAGTTTTAGCTTATTCTTTTGTATGCATTTCATATAACCACGAAAATGGTGAATCTATCACCCAAATCACCAAAGATCATCAATCTAACCATGCAAGTATGATTTAATCATGTCTAAGAGTCATAGGAGATAGTTATACCTTATCACGAATTTGAAGATGAATGAGAGAGATGGAGCTTGAGCTCTCTCTTGGTGGTGAAATGGTGTGGGAAGAAGAAGAGAGAAAGGAGAGAGAGGTCTGAAAATTTTGGGGAGAGGAGAAAATGTATTATGAGTGAAATGAAGTGTATGGAAGAGTTTCTCCATGTACTCTCTCTCTCTTAGGCACACACACACACCAATAGGAATCATGGTTGAGTGTGTAGAGTGTGGTGATGATTAGTGTAGGCTAGAAAGGCTTTCCATGCATTGGGTGTTAAAGGTGACAAGCATGCCTTGTCCATCTCATGATGGCCTAAGGTTTGGGGTCCAAATAGTAGGATTATTTTTTTTGTACATTAGATAATATATATATGATCATGGATAAAATCTATCATATTTAAATCATATTAGCTTTGAATATGATAATTTAGGTAAATATCAATTACATATTTTGATACATGTAATAGATCATATATCATAATAATGATTGATATAATTAATAGCATAGGATAAAATTATGCATTATGCACACAAACCCTAATTTGAAATTAGGTTTAAATTATTAAATACAATACGAGTTTTAATAACTCAAAATTGATTTTAATATTTAATATTACTGATTATATAATTAATGATAGGAATTGGGATAATTTCCGGATCATTGAACTCTCTCTCAAAACATCTCTGAGCGTTAACGTTGGCGTCTCAAAAGATCATAATCGACTCATCTCAAAATGGTCGCAGATGGTTTGAACTTACTTTATAATTAATATTCTAGTAACATAGGAATTAATATGAAATTAATTCCAATCTTATTCTCAAAATTTCACAAAATCTTGTGATATGTAATGGCGTTAAAAAATCTGTCGATATGCTTTACAAACTTCTATTTCTAAATTCACAATTCTCGATGAATATAAAATAGAATTAGTTCTCGTAAATACTCGAAACCATTATTAGCTATCTTCTTGATTGAATCGTCATGGCGAATTCCTAATTTCGGGTTTCAAAACCGTAATTAGGCTCTAATTCTACGGGATATTACATACCCTACCCAAAAAATTTAGTCGAAATTTGCATACCTCATAAAGTATGGGGTATCTTTGTATCTTAACATCTTATCTTACCACGTGTTTTCCTTTTTGTCCATGGTTCTTCATTGGATTTTCATTAAAACCGAACTTGATTCCTAAATCGTTGATAAATGCGATCAAATTAGTGGTAGATTTTCATCATAACTAACATCGTGGTCAAAGGTCACGTCATCATGTTGGTTCTGAGATTGGGTCATTTAGTATTTCCTTAACTATGACATGTGAAAAAATATTTCGTATTTTAATTTGGTGGGAATACCAAGTTATAGGCTACTAGGCCTATTATTATTAGAAGCTCGTGAGGTTCTACAAAGCGTGGTCTCGACATTCTGTATTTGATTTTGTAATTTCTCTAGATGGAAAATCTTAGAAACTTAATTCGCAGTTTAAAAATGCATTTCAGTTCTGGCGTGTCGGTAAGACTTTTATCACTTAGATTTTCTTATTCTTTGCCTTATTGGGCGAGATATCTCGGTCGTTTAACATGGCGTGGGAACTTTATACCTTTGCTCCCTACTTTGTTACAATAAAGTGGTGGTCGATACTTCTTTCGATCTGATACCTCGTAAATTTATATTGATCGTTGGTTGGCATCACGGTTGTACATAACTAACGATTGGTGCAATCGTTCTCACTTGCCCGCGTTTAACATTTATGTTCTCATTATCTTAGCGTTCATCTTGTCCTTTGCCCTCTGCTGTGGTGGCGGGCAACTATGTTATGGTTGACCTCGTTTTAACTCTTTTGGGGTTTAGGTTCAAAATCTAGGGGTACTCTTGGAGTCTCTATCAGGCGATAGGTTTGGTACTCCCATAAATATACAATTCCACTTTTTGCGTGACAACTTATCGGTTACATGAGTCATCGGTAGGTGAGACAAAACATAATTGGTGAGTCGATCCTTACTACCCATATAGTAGTGCGACTTCTTTATGACTTTGGCGAGAACTCATATTCTTCTACATCATTCCATTTTCATTCAGTGTAGCTCTAGATATTATAACCTCTTATAAGGCCTTTGATATAATGCCTTCACTTGTTGATAGCGAGACATTGCTTTCGACAATCATGGATTCGTCTCAATTAATCACTACTATCTAACCTTTCTAAATCATAACATATCTTAAAATTGCACGGTGGGCGGTGTAATGAGGTCATGAACTTTATTCTTGGTTTCATCTCTAAGCTTATCATTGCTTGGAGATATATATATATATATATATATATAACCTTCCTTAGACGATATAACATTGTCAGATTCCTAAAATTCTTGACCTTCATTCCTTATCTTAATTTGTATTCTACTCCCATCTCCATTCTCTCTTTTAGTCATATGTCACCTTGGGTGTGAGGTACAACTTCGTTAAATCCTTTGAATGCCCGACTATTTACATTCTCATTTTCTTAGACTTTCAATGAGTTTTCCTTTTTGTTGGACATACTATGATTTAAATTGAATTTTATAACTCGGTGTTAGATTCTATATTTACCATCCTCGGTGATCATTTATCACACTTATGATCTTTTACTAATTGAGCCATCTTTCTCATTACGTATCCACATTTCTTTGCTGAAGAATAAATTCAAACTTTGCAAATTGAAAGGGTTCTTAACCTATTGTCCAGGAGTGATGTCTTGAGACTTTGGTATTTATACTCATCACTATTTCAGTCGGGGAGTTGGAAAAATTCCATTCATGTGGCCTAAGTCATTGTGATCATAAGCTATTATCTTTCTCGATATTAATACATAGCCTCTCTTTTATTACTCACGTAATTTCATTCCTTTTGGGGTAGCTATGTTATTGGTCTTGCTACTTTAGAGAGTTCTCAAGGGCTCTTTGATAGCGATCGAATTAATCTATGAAATTCGGTCTCTTTTGGGTCATCAACGACTTTCATTCTTAATTGTTTTGCCCTTGTCGGGTCCATTGATTTTCTAAGGATACTATATGCATGAGGAATATTTCTCCTTTACGCGGAAATACAGATCTTGCTTGGCAAAATCCTTTCGGCTCTTAAAGGTGTAAGGAAGCGACCTGGATATTCTTTATGTTCTTCTGTCCTTTGAATAGGTAAGAAATTACCTTTGGGCTTCAAGTTCGAAGGCGAAATCTAGTCCTACACCCTTGACAGGAATCTAACTCATACTTGGGTAGCTTTATTTCCTAGCTTTGTCGAAGGAGGACAGCTGAATTCATAGCTCTCTAGCCGCGGTTTCGACTAGGCGAGAGATGAATTGAAGTTAAGATAAAATTTTCTAAATGCGTGTGGAACACTCGAGTTTTGAGGTTCATGATCGAGTGGTGCATTTGTCGGTCGAATGGCTAACTATTATCTCATAGACCATATCTTACTCGGAACTATTCGCTTTTGTATTTGGATACCATTCTACTAGGACCATATAATATTATACAAAATGCCTAAATGAGGACTTTTATTCATTATCCAGTGGTTTATCGAGCCGTGATTCTAAGCGTCTAGTTCTTTTACAAAATTCGACACCAATTTAACATATTCACGAAATTTTCGGACTCGTTTATTTTACATATTATAATCACCCGTTTTCATCATGATCCATTATCTACATATAAGTCTTATAGGATCCTAGGATTCTATGTCTCAAGTGGCCTTCGTCGGTCGTACTCTCCGGAAACTTGCCTTTCTCTAAGTGCGTTTTGTTTCATACTAAGTTATTCTCCTCGAGAGCCGAGTGGTCCCTTGTTTCTTCTTGATACCGAAGTTGGTGTTACTTTTATCGAGAAAGTATGCTTTGGGTTGGTAGCGGTAATTCTCTAATCCATGAGGCGATAAGATCATCCTTTTGCCCTTCTAGCCTCTTATTGGTACCATTGGCCGGGGTGGGGTGGCATTTGGAACATTAGGTGACAACATACTCACGTCGTGCGGTGTAAATTAGGGACTAGGATGAGTGCTTATAGGTGCCGTTCATACGCATCATGAGTATACTTGAGCCTTGACAAATCACGGTGATGCGGACTTTGGAATTTGTATCATGGAGAAAATATTCTTTTGACACCACCAAACCACCTTGTCTGTTGGCCGTCGATAAGTCGTTGGATACCATCCTCGTTTGTCCTCTAAAATTTGGCGTCCATCTAGGGTGTAAAATTTTCTCAAAAGCATTCTAAATCCATGCCTAGCTCATAATAAAAAGCTCATTTCGTGTGAGTTATAAATTGTAGGCACGGGGTTAGTCTCTTGAGTTAAACACCCTTTTCACGCCATTTGTATGCGGATATTTTAGATAAGTTCGACTTAATTTAAGCTATGGAGGAATCTTTAAACAAGAATGATCTCTTAAAAATTATACACTTTAAGGCGTATATAACTGTAGATAACTCATGACACTTATCTTAATACTCATTTCGTCTACTCCGGATCATATCACTCTTAAATCCATTCGCATATGCGGATAGTGGGTACCAATATCTGTCGCGTAAAACCTTTTATCGAAAAGATTAGGTCGGTCGCGATCACGTGAATGACAACCATTTTGAAGCTTCTTGACTCTAAAATTATATCTCGTTCCTCACGAGATATAGTGATCCAAATCATTGAGTAGAACTTTGGCGATTCTAGGTTCGAATCTCGCTTGAGCAACTCTTGCGATGGCCATGATTTTTTATAGGTAAGAGGTCTACATCTTGATCCTTCCTAAATTGGGTTCTATCTGCTTGCGTCTTAGCGATGTCAGCGAAATACCTAAATTGAACAAAATCGTATAGGTATTACGAAATTTTCCTCATACTTATCTTGTCTTTTGGGTTTTGTTTGTTACATTTCGGTCAGATATAGGCTTTGGTCTCTGGTGTTCCGTTTATTAGTGAATATCTATTTCATATGTCTTTGTCGCCATTAGGACATTATGCTCACTGCTATGCCGGTGCCTCATTCACCTTATCTTCTCGGGTATACATTCGTTATGCTTTTACCAATAGCATTTGTGGTTGAGTCTACATCAACCTATCCGTTGATATTGATATTTCGATAATTAAGTCTTCTAGTAGAGATTGTCGTGTCTAGCACTATCATTCATTCCTAATCCGGTATGAATGACTCATTCCTTTTCACTTCATCGATCTTAGGAATATATTTCTCATATCCTACTTTAACTCTTCTCGAAATTCTTATTTATCGAGTCATATCTCTTACTTATATTATGTATGTATCTTATAATCTATAGCTCATGTTTCTTTAGTCATTTCGACTTTTGTCCCTTTCTTGGACACGGTTTTGAAAGTAATCTTACTTTCGTTATAATTCGGTTCCACTTCACGGACTAGAACCGTTATCATTGTCGTATGGCTTGGTAGGGTCGTACATTCGTACACCATAACTTAAATTCAAGCATCTCTCTTCCATGTCTTGGCTTTGAGATATTTTCTACACTGATTTACATACTAGGGCTATCCTCGTTCACACAATCTCAAAGATTATGATTCATCCATCTCATTATCATTTGTTTAACAGTTTCATTACTTGGAATCGGTTATGCTCGATCATAATCTCATTGGTAGGGTATAAGGCGATGGATCTATTTTACGAGATCTATCATTTCCTTATATATATATATTCACGGAAAGGAATATTTTGTATGCATCTTTATTCTTTTAAACATGTCAACCTACTACGAGGTTTAAGGACAACCAACTATCTTAAGGATAAGTTGTAATCTCTCTTGTTATAAAGGAGGTTCTATCCACGGATATCATATACTTTCTTGCTTTTACTCTTGTTCAATGCTAAAGTACCTTATTCATAACTTGATTATCGTGCTTGGTCATATGGTATAACTTCTTGTTATCAATCTTTGTAAAACCATCGAGGGTCATGCACGTCCATGTGTATCATAGGAAAAATATCTCGTCTCATGATTTTCCTTACGTCTGATTTCTTGATGTCTGTCATTTCTTGATGCGAAACATTTGGGTGGTGGAATAAGTCACCTATTTCATATCGATGTTTATCGCTTCACTAATTGTACTTAGGTGACAAGGTAAGTCAGCGTTCGTCATCTGATGGTTTGAGAGTCGAGAAAGAATTATCCGACTACTTAAAAAAGCGTTGTCTCGCAAATTGAAATAACATCTTTTCAATGATTGATTCGATATGCTTTTAGACCAATAAATGGGGCTCTAGGGTCAGAAGACCGAATAGCGACTCTTGAGATTTCTTTGGTCATATGGGTGGCGGACCCGTCACAAATATTTTCTACCAGCGCTAGGATTTGGGTTCGAAAGGACACTTTATGAATTTTTGGGTTGAAAATTTTCTTGGAAGAAGTGAGAAACTCGAATGAATTCTCAATTGGAACTAGGTCATGTAGAGTTAAACTCAACGGATATTGGGTGATGAATATAATTTTTGAAAGCTTATATACCCATAATGGTCATCAACAAAGGTTCTTATATGCGTCGTGGCTCTACTTGTATTCTGGCAATCTTACTTTCTTAGTAGCATTCTAAGATTAGTATCATACCATAACGTTCTTACTTTCTATAAATCATAGAGCTAGCTTCAACTGATCCTCGTGAATCCTGGGTAGGAATTAGGAATTTGGTCCTTCATAAGAAATGAAGTACAGTACATTAGGGCACGTGGCGAGCAAATCGTCGTCGGAGTTCACGCGATCGAGAACTAATCAAAACAAAATCACTGCAGTCACGGGAAAAATTCTGGCGCCTCGCGCGGGCATCATACGCCAGGCGATGCATGCCGTTACCGATGCGCGGTAGTAAAGAGAAATGCCGACGTCGGTGCATGAAGCTACCAGTCGATATGAAAGTCGGCGTTATAAATTCGAAATCAAAGTTGTGATCGCACATGCAGTCGCACAATTTCGTATAAATCTTTTGCTTTTCGATGCCTTAAGATGGAATGAAGTTCTCAAATCCATCGTTACTTTTGTTCTTGTAATGGAAGGAAGTTCTCTTATTGTTCTTTCGTAAAGGGATCATGCTTCAAAAGTCTACGTTACGTTGAGCTAGCATACTCGTCATCATAAAGAACTTTGAGTTGATAAAACTTAAATATTCATCGTAGCTCATTTATGCATGTGCTTAGTAATTTCACGAATTGACATATCATTTTTGACAAATCGGTGTCGATCTCAATCACTTTGAGCGTGAATAACATAACTTTGTTATAACAATGAACATATTGAATTCGAGTTTCAAATATTTCATCTTTGGCATATCATGCGAAACTTTCTCACATCATTGTCATCATCTCATATATCTTCCTTCTTCATAACTTTCTCGAAATCATTTGTCATAACATTCATTCTGACCTTTCTCATAGCTTTTATTTCTTTTGAAAGATCATTTCAATCATCCTTCACTTCAAACTTTTCGATTTCAAAATCGAGAAAATCATTGTCTATCATAAATCAAATCCTTTAAGTTTCCTTAAATATGGTCCCATACACATATTGTGGGAATCTTTGAACTTTCATAAATATGCGAGTCCGTACCGTATTGTAGGAATCTCTTTTGAAAAAAATCATTTCATCTTTTCACTTTCCAATCTTTTCATTTATTTGAATAAAATAATTTCATAAACATTCATCGGCGGAAATTTTCAAAACTTTGGAAAAAGAATCATTTACTCATTTCGGTTGAGCTTGATGTGATGGAGTGTTGAGCATTGTCATTAACCTTTAGAAGTCTAATGACTCGATCTAGACTTAATCTTAAAGGAGATTTTGGGTTCGAGCGAACGCTCGATACCACTCATCACGTCCCTAAATCTAAGTAGGATTTAGAAGGTTATAACTCTAAGCGGTATAATTAAGCAATTCTCTAACAAAAGCCGTAATTCATATGACAAGCATGTTCTTGGACTTTAGTACATAACTTAAGTTCTTACGTGGAAAACATGTGATATGTACATATGATGTACTATCAGGTATAAACTTTTGACAATATTCTATTGCTAACACCTTCGCCATTCATCGACTGCACGTTTAAAACAAACATGCGGTGCAAGAATGCACTCGGTGGACTCATGCGAAAACAACGATAATATTGAATTCTGGCCAATGTCGAGTAAGTCTGGGTTTTAGTTAAAAGGCCTTGTCTTACTAAAATCATTCGATTCATAAAGTAGCTTGCGACATTTTCTTGGTGTGTATGGTCCGTATCTCATAGTCACAATACATAATAATAATAAATAATAAGCGTCGAGGAGGGCTCATACGGACGCGTGACCGGCGTAATCCGTCGCCTGCGATCGCTCTGCAAGCATATGTTAACACGGTATGGTTCACCTTCCGCCAATCCTAGCAGGGCATTTATCATCCGGCACGGACCCGACATTAAAGGTTGGGGCGACCGAATGCGTAACTTGTCATAATAAAGTTCGACCGTCTCCATACTGGCAAGCGGATAGGATCCATACACAAAGCGAAATATTTTTGGCGGTAATGCGGTAAAACATTTGATATGATTTGTAGAATAAGGACTATAAATAAACTCATTTGGAATAACATTAAAGTCACATTTTGGTGGGGTGAAAAGGCCCACTTTTGAAGATAAAAGCCCGCGGTGTAATGTGTCTAGATTTCTTGGATTGCGAGTCTGACACTTCTATCTATTCACGGCTTTGAGGTTTTGGAGTTGAAACATCCATGGTCTTAGAACCCGTATTTCTACTTGAGTGTATATCATGGCATGATATCGATCGAATTGATCATGTAATGGCGCTGGTCGAATATTTCCGTTAAGGCGTCTTGGTAAAAATATCATATTGTTGTTTATCCTAAATTCGTGCATCTTATTAATGCTTTAATGTACCTGCGACATATCATATGAATGCATCAATTAATAGCATGTTAGTCACATAAGGCATTTTCACATAGGGAGTTTCAACATAGTTAAATTTCAAGTGTTTAATTTTCAGCCCAAGTGTCATACTTGACGATCTATAACTCTCAATTAAAAATACGTATGACCGCACAAAGACACATTCTGAAACCTCTAAACATGTACTGTAAGTTCTAGAAGAAGTCAACCCAAAAGGTCGTGGTTCTGGAGATATAGGGTCTCAAAGTGGGCAACTCAGACTGACTCATACTTAGAATATTTTCAAATTTCCAGATTTAGAGTGTCATACTTTGACGATTCATAACTCTTGATTAAAAATACGTATGACCGCACAAAGACACTTCTGAAACCTCTAAATATGTACTATAAGTTCTAAGAAGGAAGTCGACCCAAAAGAGTCGTGGTTCTGGAGATATAGGCTCTCAAAGTGGGCAACTCAGACTGACTTCTTCTATGCTTAGAAAATTTTCAGGATTTCAGATTTAGCTTAACGACGAGGATTTTGCGAGGCTCGTAACTTTGACTCACAATACCAAAATGACTGAAGATCCATTTATAAACCTTGTAATAAGAACTACATGTTTCATGAAGACCGTCTGGAAGATACTTGATGCATCGAAATACGTAAGTTCAAAGTTGACTAGTTGGAAAGGACAACATTCAAGTAGGTGACTTTGGGTCAGTGAACAGTATACTTATAAGGCTTGGTTTGGGATCAAACTTTCCAGATCACAACTAGACATGGTAAGGAACATTTCTTATGAAGAAACCAAAGTCAAAATCGGATTACAAACGAGCTCGAATATCTCACGCAAAAGTCGTACACGGACAGTCATTTAGCATAGAATTTTACTAAGACAGTTTGTCCAAAAAGCTTACTGTAATGCGTCAACTTTAAAAATTCACCGTGAGTTCATTATAAGGAATATAGAATGCAACCAATCATATTGAAAAGCCACTTAAGTCTAGTTTAATCGAAAAATCCTTACTCAATGATTCAAAATAGATTGGGAGATAAAAATATTTTACTACAAGCTATCACTACAGTGACAGTTTTGTGCAGTTCGTTTGAAAAATCTGGAATAAATAGTAAACATTTTTAGAAAATTCTGAAAATTTACATAGATCTTTTAGACATGCTAATTTATGTTTATGCCAATTTTAGAGTTTACCATTAATAAACTCGAAACGAAAGCCACGGACCGTGGGTGATGAACACCGAAATTTTACAGATTTGTGCAGTGTTTTGAAAATAAATTAAAATAGAAAATAAAGTTTTATTGACTTGAAATTTTACAGAGACGTAATATACATGTTTAATTTCAACATAGTAAAATTTCACATTCATCGGACCACTGTAACTTAGTCAAATAATTTTTAAGTTACTGTTTTCTAACATACTTCAGTTTTCAGTTTTAAGCTTATTCTTTTTGTATGCATTTCATATAACCACGAAAATGGTGAATCTATCACCCCAAATCACCACCAGATCATCAATCTAACCATGCAAGTATGATTTAATCATGTCTAAGAGTCATAGGAGATAGTTATACCTTAATCACGTTTGAAGATGAATGAGAGAGATGGAGCTTGAGCTCTCTCTCGTAATTGAAATGGTGTAGGAGAAGAAGAGAGAAAGGAGAGAGAGGTCTGAAAATTTTGGGGAGAGAGGAGAAAATGTATGAGTGAAATGAAGTGTATGAGAAGAGTTTCTCCATGTACTCTCTCTCTCTAACACACACACACACATGATAGGAATCATGGTTGAGTGTGTAAGTGTGTGATGATTAGTGTAGGCTAGAAGAACTTTCCATGCTTGGGTGTTAAAGGAGGTGACAAGCATGCCTTGTCCATTCATGATAGCCTAAGGTTTAGGGGTCCAAATAGGTAGGATTTATTTTCTTTTGTACATTAATGCAATATATATATCATACGATCATGGTATAAAATACAAGTCATAAAAATAATTAAATCATACCTTAGCCAATAATTATTATCGAAGCTAAATTGGAAAATAGGATTAAAAATATCAATTACACCTATTATTGATACTCATGTAATTTTCGATCATATATATCATAATATATGATTTAGATAATAATTAATAGCATAGGATAAAATTATAGCACATTTCATACACAAACCACAATTTGAAATGTAGGGTTTGAAATTATTAAATACACATACGAGTTTAATAACTCAAAAATTGATTTTAATATTTAATATTACTGATTATATTAATTAATGATAGGAAATTAATTGGGATAATTTCGGATCATTGAACTCGTCTCTCGAAAACATCTCTGGCGTTAACGTTGGCGTCTCAAAAGATCATAATCGACTCATCTCAAAATGGTGTGATGGTTTGAACTTACTTTATAATTAATATTCTAGTAACATAGGAATTAATATGAAAATTAATTCCAATCTTATTCTCAGAAAATTTCACAAAATCTTTATGATATGTAATGAGTTTAAAATAATCTGTCGATATAGCTTTACAAACTTCTATTTCTAAATTCACAACTCATTGAATATAAAATAGAATTAGTTCCTTCGTAAATACTAAAACCATTATTAAGCTATCTTCTTGATTGAATCGTGGCGAATTCCTAGTTTTATTCGTAATTAGGCATCTAATTCTGGGATATTACAATAGTGTCGAAAGTTTCATAGTATGTATATATGTGTTTAAATGTTCTTGAGCATGAACCATTGTTTATATACTTGTTCTTGGATTTTATTTTGAAAATATATGAAATATGTTTAGATGAACATAGGACATGGTATATGAAATGCTTGTAAGGTTTAGCATGTATATATATGATTTTGAACCATAGTATGTATTAGGAATAATTTTGAAAACTATAAAAATAAAATGGTGATGAGAATGTCTTAGATATTTTAGCTTGGATTATTGTTATATAATGTGTTTAGAACCCATGGCATGTTATTTAAAATTTTGGAAAACCACAACTTAAAATGTTGTTAGTACCGTGATGTATTGTGTATCATTGATGTATAATTTTATTTCAAGCTTGAAATGGTGTATTAATGCTTTAGAACCTTGATTATATGTTCTATGAATTGATTAAATTTTTGAAAACCAATTGCTATTTTAAAAAAAAATATCGTGAGCACTATAGTAGTATAGGTTGGTGTATGATTTTATTTTGAACATGCAATGTGTGTTAATCTTTAGTATATTGTTTATGCATTGTGTGAATTTTTAGAATTTTGGAAATCAATATATTTTAAATCAAATAAACCGTGAGCTTTGTGCTCTTGAAGGTGATGATTTAATAGTTTGATAAATATTATGATGTTATATTACTATACTATAGTGTATAAACATAGTATATAATTGTTGGAATTTTGAAAATCAAATAACATTTTGAATCAAAAGCGAGAGCTATTGAGCTCCATATGGTGATGATTCAAATGTTTTGGTTGATGTTATGATGTTATAATGTTATAGTATAATGTTTAATCATATTGGAATTTATTTGAATTTTTAGAAATTGTTTGCTAATTATTTGGTAATTATCAAGTTATTCAGTGAATAATTGCTATATGTTATTAAATGAATGGTTATGGTGAACTATAGGTTATATTGGTGGTGTATATTGATGTTGGGATATTATACTAGATATATATCAATTTTGGGAATTTTGGATAATTATTCCCTAATTGTTGTAATTCAGTAAGTATATATATTTATATATATAAATAAATAGCAAACAATATCATATGAATTTTATAAATTCATATTCTGGACCATAGTGTATAATAATCACTATATTAATTTAGAAAATTTTTCAAAAGTCGTTTGACATTTTTTAATTTAATTATCGAGTTTTCGATAATTAATAAGGTTTATCCTTTTAATCGGTTTATTAATAAAATATTAGTTAAATTAATATTCGAATGATTTAAATTTTACAAAATTTTCTAAACATAGATTGCTATGTTTGGGGCGAGCGTTCATTTTATAAGTTTTAAAACCAAAATTTAAGCTTTTACTTATAAAGGTTTATTAAATCGCGAAATTATTTATAAGTTCTTGATTTACGTGATAAATCGAGAAATAGGACTTCGTTTTCAAATCGATCAAATTCGATTATGAAGCGAAATAGTAAGAAATTACTATTTAAAAGTCAAATCGTTGAATTTGTTGGCCGATGTTGACTTCGTTGACTTTTGGTCAGCGATTTCAGATTATAAATCGTCGATCGTGCGTAGATATACTAATTGAGTATGATACCTCATTAGTAGAAAAGATTTCTGAAATGAAATCCTATATCACGTGCTTATCGTTGGCGTATCTCGAGGCGAGATCAATTGATTATTGTCGTGAGGCGTATTGAATTCACTAAGGAATTCGATCTACATCGATATGAAATATCGAAGTTTATCTTAGTTTTGAAAGTCTCGAGACTTGAGCGTACTAAGCTGCTTTTTCATAAAGGTGTGGGCCTTGACGGCAGGGATTTTGGAGCAGAGCGACACAGGAATTTTACGCGAACCTTAGTCGGGGCTGCTTATCTTTAAAGCGTGGACCTTTTCTTACGCACTAAATGTGTGACCTTCTTTATTCCAAATGAGTTTATTCTGTGCTTATTCACAAGCTGTTATCAGTGTTTCTGCATTTCACCTTAAAAATATTTCGTTTTGTGTATGGATCTGTCATTTTTGCCGGGTAAAATTGTGGAGATAGTTGGAACTTTATTATGACGAGTTATGTCATTTGGGTCGCCTTGACCATTTTAATGTCGGGTCTGTGCGGATGATAAATAGCAGCTAGGATTGGCGTGAAGGTTGGAACTATCTGTTGTGTTAACATATGCTTGTAGTGGTGGTACTTTTGTCGGGATTACGGGGTCCGGCGTCGTAGATGGGACCTCACTCTCGGCGTTTAATTTTAAATCTTGTTATGAATTGTTACTATGAGATCACGGACCATACACACGAAAATGTTCGGAGAGCTATGTTTACAGTAAATGATTTAGTAAGCACAGGCATTTCTAACTAAAACCTGTGACTTACTCGATATTGGCGTAATCCGATGTTATCAAATGTTTTCGGCATAAGTCCACTAAGTGCGATTTCTTGTCCAGCCTGCATGTTGTTTTTAATGCGGTGAGCTACGATGTGATGATGGGGAATGTGTTGAGGAGTCCGTGTCCGGCCGATTTACTTGTTGTGGTTTATACCTTGAATGCATTCGTGTATATGTATTCACCGCTACTATACTACGAACTCCTTTATTTATGCCTGTTTACAAACTATTGAGGTCCGTCGGATCGGCGAGTTTGGGGTCCGATGGCTAAACCTTTTCAAAACCGTTATGACATTTCCTTCTATTATGTTCAAGCATGCTAGTTTATCGTTATTATGCATCTCTATTTAGTCGTGTAACCGCGAAATACTACTCTAGTATTAGTAGCCTCGATGCGGGTTGGTGGGATGGGTGCATGAGTGGTTCGAGGCGCTTTTGCTCTTTGTAATCAAATTCTTTTATTCTAAGCTAGATCGAGTCGGTGGACTTCTAGAAATCTCTGACCTCTCCACTCCATCACATCGAGCTCAGCAGGAAAAAGTAGCGCATTTCTTTCTCAAACTCATGAAATGGAAAATTTGCATGATGAGCAAGTTAGAAGCTTTTGAAATTTTATTACTATAAATTTTTTGAAGTTGAAAGAAAATTTTTCAAAATTTTGAATTGAACAAATAAATGCTCAAGTATTGAGATGGAGAGTGTATGGTAGTATCGAGTTGAATGATCAACATGGAATGAATGAATTCATTTTGATATATATGAGTTAATCATGATTGTCTTTTGAAATCATATTTCCAGATTTTCAAATAAAGATTTACCTTTTCAAATTTTGTTTATGATGAGCGATATGTTATGAGAGCGAACTTAGACTCTATGGAGCATGCTCACGTGTATCGTGAAAGAACATAAATCGAACTTCTTTTCCTTTATCTGAACAAAGAGCGATAGGAAGAATGAAAGTGCGATACCCTTGAGCACGAGCGGCGAAGGCGGGAGAAGGATGAGCGAGGGCGACCTCACCTTTAAGTGAGCAGGGCACCCATCATCACTTCAACACGGTGAGCAGCAACACGAATCATGACATGGGCGCCACGGCTTCAAATGTTCAGCCTCGACTTAAGCCGAATATGGTAGGCGTATTACGTGACGTGCGTCTCGATTAACATTTTGCGATCGCAAATTTCCTGCACTACGCAGTAGATTTGTTTAGCTAGATCTCTCGTTAGGACTCGATTCGCATGGTTTTCACCTACGTACTCCTAACGCACTGATCTTCATTTGATGAAGAAAGAATCCCAAATTCTGTCTCAGAATATGATAGAGTCTGTTGAACTCTAGTTAAGTGTTTGATATAAGACAGGATCTTGCGTATATTAAGATGTTATTAGCTTATATGTATACGTTTGGGTAAGACTAAGAAGGTAAGTTGTGGTAAGTATTACATTATGATGTTGCCTACCTTATAGAATTGTTAGTTCTAGCTAGTTACTTCTCGTTATCTCCTTTCTGTTTTTAGATGGCGATAGTTGACTTACGTTAGTTTTAATCGTGGCGAGATGGAGAGATCGCTATATCGCTGGGAGGAGGTAGGACCTCGCCCCACCGAGGCACGCACTTATAGGAAATGTTGGATGTCGAGGGAAGACCTGGCGAGTTTACGGCGTACTACCTGGTTGTGGAGGAGCCGGGCTTGGCACAACCGACTACGATGGCATCAAGAGACTCCTAGCTTACTCCCTTGACAGGATGGTTAGCAGGTATCGGAGACTACATCTATCGCATTCCCGAGGCTATGATTTGATTGAGGATCGCTTGGTTCGTGAGTCACCGACTTACGTGTCACGTTCATCTGACGCGCCTATGGGACCTTCCTGCGAGTACACTGCAGGTCGTCCAGTGGCTATACCTGAGTTCGAGGCAGGTTGATCGGTGATACCCGCATCGCGGATGGGCGGGCGGGATGTACGAGGTAGATAGGGCAGGCTCAGAGCCTTGGAGAGCCCGTCGTGCCACCAAGCGGTTTTGGACCCGGTTAGTCCTCGCCCGCCACCACCGTCGATCAACCACCACCGAGGCGAAGACCCTTCGGTCGGACGGAGCGGATGAGTATCGTGCTTCCGCTGGACCCGCCGAGGTATGCACGTCGATCCGCCCAACTTCCGACGTGTGCAGCGGATAATTTCGACCCACTCGACATACCGATGATGGAAGCCGGGATGGCGGACCATCAGTGCGACCTCGTGAGGGATTCGGATGGGAAGATGACTCGGGAAGGAGGAAGGCGGGAGGAAGGAACTAGGCGATAAAGCGTGTTTTTAGAATTTGTTTTGTTATGACTAGCATGTGCTAGCTTTTCCTTTATTTGTACCATGGTTCTAGAACTCGAAATTTTTTTTTGCCGTGTGGGCGAAACTTCTATTTCTTTTCATGTGATTCTCGATGTTGGACATCTTGTTTTGACAAACCTTGTTTATCTATCTACATATATTTTTGACCCAGTGGGGTTTTGGGTGACAATTGTCTATGTTATGGATGAGTTGTTTATTTTGATATGCTTTGAAGAAGCTTTGAAAACCTTATGTTGTTAAGTTGTGCGTTTAGTAATTAGATGATATGTTTTATATAAGAATGCCTCAGAAAAAGAAAGAGAACCGAGGTCGAGGGAGACCTAGAGGAGGGTAGAATCACGAGCAGACAAAGAGGATAACCCACCGCCACCTCCCGATCACGGGATCGAAGAACTATTTCTAAGGCAAAACCTCCTTTTTAGGGAAAGGGAGCCGAAGAAGCGAACAATGGGTTAGAGCCATTGGCGTTTTACCTTCTTAAGTGCAGCACGGAAAGGATGTCGTGCTTCACCGGTGATCGGACGGTGACTTACGGTGGGGGCGAAGAAGACTTTTAGTAACAACTGAGGAATTCTCGTGGGAGGATTTCAAGGGGAGCTGTGCAAAATACATCCCTAAGAGCTATAAGGAAGAAGGGCGAATTTTTCCCTAAAGCAGAAAGGATGTCTGAGGCTATGATCGCACTTTGCGAGATGTCGAGATATGTGGAGCTGGTGGACACCGACTTGAAGATGTCGGAAAAGTTGGTCGGGCTAAGAATAGAGATCATTGTCTCTGCCACACGAGACCTATCATCAGGCTCCTGCAGGCTTTGGATATTGAAGTGACCATGAGAATAAGTCGGTGTCGTCTGGGGCACATAGTGGACAAGGAAGGAGCTGGGGGCAACCTGCGGGAATAACAACCGAAACTATGGAGAAGCAAGTCACGGCGGTGGCAAACACGGCGCGAGAATGACTGGAAGAAGGCGCTTATGCTCCACGGAAGGGGACCGAGCGATCGAGGCACCTCAATGCCTTAGATGCCATAGAGCACACAAAGGTGTGTGCACGGCAAGCGTGGTGAGCTACAAGTGCGGCGAAGCGGGCATTACGCCACAATTGCCCGTGTCGTTCGGATATAAGGCGAACCAGCGGCAATCTTTCGACCACTAAGGCTATCTGACCAACCCGGCCGCCCGCGTTCCATAACCCCGCAACTCCAGCCTCAACAACAACTCCAACGCGCAACAATGCGGCGGCCGCGGCAACAAATCCGCGCAGTGGCGGCAACCACGCAACACCAGGCGTCGACCACGCGCGCCAGCGGCGGCGCAGACGGGGCCCGTCGCCCGGGACCGGCGCCCGTCGGCTCGGCGCTCGGCGACTCGCGCTGAGGAGCGAGCAGAACAAAAGGAAACTTGGCGGTATGGGAGTTACTCGACCTACATTATAGTATTGTTCGATCACGGGTGCCGTTCTTTATGCAAAATCATGCGTGAAATGCTGGCCTTAGGTGCGAAATTCGACGGGATATGAGAATCTCGTCGCCTATGGGAGGGATTATGGTTTAACACTTTTGCTCGAACTGAGTTGACTTTAGGATCACTAAGGTTCGCTAGCGATCTAAACATAATACCCATGGATGTGTGACATAATCCAGGAATGGTTGGTTAGTAAGAATCATTCCACGATTCTCTGTAAGGAGAGGAAAATTTCGTTTCACTTTCTAGGACAAGAAGCTACGCCTTCCAGGATCAGCATGGGAAGAAGAGTCCCGATAGTATCGGCCAAGCTGTGGAGGATGATGAACCGGAAGGGATGCCATGCATTCCTTGTTTATTTGAGCGAAGAGGATAAACCCGGGCGGGTAGAAGACATTGAAGTTGTCGAGAATTTTCGGACGTATTTCGAGAATCTACGGGGCGTCACGATAGACAACTAGAGTTTACCATCGACTTGAGCCGGATCAGCCCAGTGTTGGATATAGGATGGCCCCAAAGAAACTAGAAGACTGAAAATCAAATCAAGAGCTTTTGGATCTAGGATTCATTGGCGAGTGTTTGCACCGGGGCCTGTTTTGTTTGTTAAGAAGAGGATGGTTCTTTGAGGATGTGCATCGATTATAGGGAGCTAAATAAGATGGCTAAAGAACAAATACCTCTACCAGATTGATGACTGTTTGATCAATTGCGAGGCGGGTGTATTCTCTAAAATTGATCTTAAGTCGGGATACCATCAGCTGAAATCGTTGCGAGGATGTACCTAAGGCGCATTCGAACGAGATATGGCCACTATGAGTTCATAGTTATGCCATTCGGATTAACAATGCACCAGTGTATTCATGGATCTCATGACAGTAGTTTCATCCATTTTTGGATAAATTTGTTTTGGTCTTCATAGATGATATCCTTATTATTCAAAGAATGAAGAGGATCATAGGGAACATCTGAGCGGTTTTGCAAACCTTGAGAATGAAGACTCTTTGCTAAGTTTAGCAAATCCGAGTTTTAGTGAAGAAGTTATGTTCCTTGGACAATCGTGTCTTGAAGGTATAAAAGTAGATCCGCCGGTAGACCGTGCAGAATGGAAATCACCAAAGACTCAACGAGTTAGAAGTTTCCTAGGATTAGCTGGTTACTATAGGAGATTCATGAAGGATTCTCCAAAATTGCAAGGCGATAACCGACTACTTGGAAGGAATCAAGTTCAATTGGATGATGAGTGCGAGGCGAGTTTCAAATACTCGAAGAAATTGACGATGCACGTTCTACGGTCGAGCGGATAAGGGTATGTGGTCTATCTCGCGCATCTAAGGCTGGGTTGTGTTTTGATGCAGAAGGAAAAGTGATAGCTTATCGTCCAGACAACTCGGACCCCAGTGAACTACCCTGACCCGCGATTTGGAATTAGCGGTTTGTGGTTAAATGCGGCGAAAATTTGGAACACCATCTCTATGGTGTGAGATCAGAGATCTTCACGATCATAAAAGTTTGAAGTATTTCTGAACAAAGAGATCTAAATATGAGACAAAGAAGATGGCTAGAATTAATAAAGAT